>PVKA01012562.1:0-57458 GCA_004027165.1 Ctenomys sociabilis | reverse complement strand
GAGGACAGCCTAACACAGTTAATGCTTGTAACATATGGGCTATAACATGTTTAGTAGCTTCCCCGGTTTGGAGGGAGGCAAAAATAAATCCACTAAAGGTATCAATAGTCACATGAATGAATTTGAGATTACCAAAATCAGCCAAATGGTCTTTCAGCTGCCTGAAGCAGCCGATGTGTAAAGTCTGAGAAAGGCTCCTGGGGTCCCTGTTTGATACTAGTTAAAGAGGCACTAACCTCCCCACTGGAGGGCAGTTTCTTCCATGCTTCAGAGGCAGCAACATGAATCTGAGCAAACAGTCCTGCCTCATATCGAATTTGAGCCTCAGTGGTGGAAAAAATCTCCTGATCCTGTTAACATATCATAAGTCCAGCCGTTTCCTGCCTGTGCATTACCTTTAGCTATTTCACGACAACCGTCAGAGTATTCTGACTTCCAAAGCAAATAATCACCACCTGATAAGGCAGCCTTAGCCAGCATGTTCCAATCATCAGGTATGAGCCATCCCCGGGTTGCTGATCCCAATACAGCAAGAGTATAAGAGGCTGTTGTACCATACTGAGTAACAGCTGATTTTAATTCTTTTAGTAATTTTAAATTAAGAGGATTATATACCCTGATTGCCTGGGGTTGTTCTCCCTCGCCTCCTGGCCCCATTGTCTCAGTCATGGGAAATGCCCAATGGGCAGCCATCTTATCTTTGTTCTTATAACTGGGTTGAGAAGAAGGAGGCAAGATGGCAGGTGCCTCGTGGTCAGCCCTCCTATGACGGAGCACTGCAAGTTTTTGAGTGAGATCAAAACGCTGCTTTTCCAAGTAATACTGTTTACGAAGGTCCCTCATTTCATTTTCTAGCCCCTTAAACATGTCCAAGGATTCCCCTTTGCCCTGTAAATTCTGAGAAGGCTGAGCCAGCGGTGACAGTGGGTGATATTGAGCAGCCTCACAGCCTAGCGTCTGCCAGTCCACAGTGTCCTGCTCAGGATCACCATTATTAAGTGCCTGATCATTAAGAGCAGACAGGTGTGGGTAAATAGAAGGAGCCACCGCGTGTGGAAGCAGCGGAGGCAGCAGAGATGGCGGCCTTGTCTCCTCATAAGCAAGAGGAAAAAGATTATCAGGAGGAGGAGGGAGGTCAGGGTCATCTAACTCCCTCTCGCCCGCAGAGGAAAGACAATCCAACTCTGCCTGAGAGAGAGTGGGAGAGTTATGTGTGGATGATTGAAGGACTTTCTCCCCCTCGGCAACTGCTTTTTCAACTAAAGGATTCCAATGTCTCTGCTGGAGAATCTCATTAATGAGTGTCCAGTAGGAAAAAGCCGTTACGGGAACCTTTTCTGGCCCAAAACTCCTATAATAATCTTGTAAGGTGTCTCCCACCCTGTGCCATCTTTTTGAGTCAATCGTTCCTTCTAAGGGAAACCAAGGGCACACTTGATGAATAAACTGAAAATAAATACATAACTGCTTTACTGTTTGTTACCTTTACTCCTCGCGCCTGCAATGCTTTACTGAGACTGTCGACAAATATCTCATGCTGACTTAATGCCTGTCCCATTGTCAAAGGAAAAGGGAAAAAGGTTGCCGTCTGCTTACCGAGATCCAGACGTCGCAGCAGGCAACCACGGCGCGGACCTCTTATCACTTTCACTCGGCCGCCACTCAGACAGGTCCCTCACTGGATCCTCCGTACCAGACAGGCCCACGCTGGGCGCCACTTGACCCGTCCAGCAGGTCAGTCAGCACAGGTCACCTGGGGGAGGAGAGGGGACTGACAAAGACAAGGAACAGGGACGCGAGAAATGGAGACAAGACAGGATTCTGATCAAGTCTCGTTTATTCAAGGAAGTGAAACAGTTTATATAGCAGAGGGGAGGGAAGTCAACGTCACCAATGAGGTAGATATATTAGGGTAATGTTATAGGCTAATAACACTCATGTGATCAACTAAAGGAGCTTGTGACAGGAAGTCTAACTAAAAGAACAAAGTCAGGAAGCCATAATGCAGCAATTTACAGGAAGTGTAACTTATATCCATAAAAGGAATAGAAAGGAAGGCTTCCGGATTATGGTGCCCTCCACAAGTTATTACAGAAATTTTCCATCTTTGGAACTATACTTTATCAATGATCAGGAATGGGAACTAAGAGGATGACAGTGGGCAGGCTGAAATTAGGACCACATTGCCACTTCTGTGACCCAAAGAGCAATGAGGCAAGAGGAGAAGCAATTCCCACACTTATGGCTGCCCCTTCACACCTAAAAGACTGGAAAGTGAGCACAAGGACACCATCTCAGCTGGGGGTGCTAGCACATACCTATAATCCCAGCACCCAGAAAGCCGAGGGAGGCAGATTGCTGCAAGTTTAAGGCCAACATGTGCTGTACAAAGACTTCAACGCCAGTCTGAACTACTCAGTGAGACTCTGGAAAATTAAACAAAATTTTAAAAATGCATCTCATTATTCCATTTACTAGCAGAAAAACCAAAGCAACGTAACAATAGACACTGCTTCCTAACTCTCTCAGTTCAATGAATGAAGGCACCTAATTGGCAATTATTTATTTGTACACAGGGCAGGGGAGCTAGCTCAGTGGCATAAGTACCTGCCTGGTACCAAAAAGAAAAGAATGCAGGATTTATTTGCAGACAGAAGCATAACTACAAAGCATTGGGAAACAGTTTTAGTTCTCTGATATCACAATACAAGACCACATACCTGTGCCAATAGCACAGGTCCATCACAGAGTAATAACTTCTACCAAAAGAGGGGATAGTAAGCAGTTTTAATTAGCAATTGCCCTCTCAGAAAAGTTCAGTGGAAACTTCCCTCAAATCACCTGACAATTTCATCCATTCTCTAGATATCTAAGATATAAATAGAATTTCAATGCATCTTATAGAATTTCACTTTTTTGTTTTGTATTTAGAACAGGCTGTATAAGGTCTCACTACATAGATCAGACTCTAGTGAGCCTCCTGTTTTCAGCCTTCCAAGCACTGGGATTACAGGCGTGCGCCACCACACCAGTCTCAGTCGCCCTCTCATTGCACCCCTGGGTCTGGTCTGGCATGTCACATTGGGGATTGAACTCTGGTCTCTGCATCTGCCTAAGCATGATTTCACTTTTCTCACCCCCATAATCTAACCAGCTGGATCACAGCTAGGCACCAGGTAAGGTAAAACAACATGTATGGTAAGGAAAGAAATCAACCACTCTGTCTATTCCAAGATCTACATTTTTAGAATAAGGAATAGGGAGTGGTTTGGCCAGATAGCTCAGCAGATTAAAGTGCCTGCTTAGGCAGACACTGGGCCCAGGGGTTCGATCCTGGCCTGCTGTGCCAGCCTCACTCCCAGGGTATTCTGAGCCAGACTGGGTGTGGTGGTGTGGGCCTGTAATCCCAGTGCTCAGGAGGCTGAAAAACAGGAAAGATCACTACAGACCTGATCTGTGTAGTGAGACCCTATAGACCCTATACTAAATACATTTTTTAAAAAAGAGAGAGAGAGAAAGAAATAGGGAGTAATTCAATATAATGTATTTTTTCACTTCACATTATTAATCTGAAGAGACTTTAGGGAGCTGCTAGCTACAGTATAGACTGGACTCTTCATGAACTGTAAGTGTGGGCCACACAGAGTCCATTCAGGACCAAGAGAATCCTAGGTCATTGCTTATGCTAAGGTTAGAGATGATCTTGAATTCTGGGTAATCAGCAACTCTAGCTTAGGCCAAGGAAAGTAGGAAGGCTTATGATCTCGCTTAAGGTAGGTTGACTTAAAAACACAGCTGAATTTGGGGGCTTTATATTTGGAGAGTAATAGATTGAACCTGTCAAATTCTCTATTTTGAAATGTTTGGCTATGCAACACACAGGGATCCACAGAGCAGGTTAAGAGAGGATGCAGAGCTCTGAGAACCACAAAGAAAGGGGAGCACACTGACGTGATAATGGACAGAGAAGGAAAAGGAATCAGCAATTGGTGAAGAAAAGAAGATGCCACCATGATAGTAAATACACAAGAAGGGATCAGCTGAAGTATGAGAATGGTGAAAGACATGTACCTATGGTTAGATTGAACTATTATTTTAAGAAATACTCAGAAAGTCACCTGACTTTGGGGACAGTTTTGCTTTTTCTGACTTTTTCCTAATCCTTCATAAATCCCATCCTCTGAAGTGATCTCAGGGTATAATTTTCCAGTCTTTGCAATCTTGAAGAGTCTTAACTTGTATATCACTGCTCCCAGGAGAGAAGTAAATTGCTTCTCCAGCTTTATCCTACCTGGTACCCATTCAGAACAAACAAACTATCTTTAAAGTGAAGTAGATGAGAAATTACCATTTAACATGTTCCTGTAGTCTCCATAGATGTAGTTCATAGAAAATCTCACAAAAGTTTTGTTTAGTGTGGCTTTTTTTCCTTTTGGTCACTATTGATTGAATCTAGGGCTTTCACACTGAGCTACATCTCAGTCCTTATTTACTTCAAGATGGAATTATTTTGAGACAAGGCCTTGCTAAGTACCCACACTGCATGCTGGGCTCAAACTTGTAATCCTCCTGCTTCATCTTCCCTAATTCAAGACTGCTTGAATGACAAGCATGTATCTCTATCCTGCCTGCCCCAACAGTTTGAAACAGGTCTCCATCAGTTCTTTGTTAGCCTCTTTCAGTGTTTCTTTATTCTGTATGATTGATAGAAAAAAATGCAAGTTTAAAAACTGCAGAAATGTGCTTGCTTCAGCAGCACATATACTAAAACCTGCAGAAATGTGGTCCAACATCCAAACTCACAAGGAGCAAACATATCAGCAACACATGCATTAGGGAAAATCAATTTGAATTTATCAGAGAAGTAAATCATGATTCCCCCGTCCCCCCCACCAAAAAAAAAGTCTTACAATAATAGTTGAATGGACTGAATCATACGGCCCCACCAGGCTCCAAAATTCATATACTGAAGTCCTTTCACAGGCAAGCTAGACTGTCAATCTGATTGTCTTAAAAGCCACCTAGGGGATTAGTAAAGCTCACTTCTGAGTATATCTGAGAGAGTCACAGAGATGTGACCTTGGGTATTACTAGGGTGCCATGCCCCTTCCTTTCTGGCACATTCTCCTGCTCTACTTCCCAGCTGCTAGGAAGTAAACAGCTTTGTTCCACCACAGTCTCCCTACCATGTTTTTTCTGCATTGGTGTCAGCTAACCAGGACTGAAAATTTTGAAACCATGAACCAAATATAACATTTTTGTTCTTTTAAATTGCCTATTTTCTCAGCGGTCTAAGCATCTTCTTGGCAAGTGCAAGGGCCCAAGTTTGATCCCCAGTACCACATGCCATGCTGGACACCAAAACCAGGCCTGGTGGTGCGCACCTGCAATCCTAGCACTGGGGAGGCTGAGACAGAAGGATCACTACTTGACTGTGCTATGTAATAAGACCCTGTAACAATAAATAAATAAATTAATTAATTGCCTATTTTGATTATTTTGTTCTAAAAAGAAAACTAAGTCTATGATGAGTGAATGTAAAACTAGATATAAAAAATTACTCTGCTCAACTTTCTGTGACCCTGCTTCTCTGTAAAACCACAAGGCTCGGTGTACTTTTGGTAAATAAATATCCTGAGAGTTCCCAGAAAACAATTCTCCCAGACAAAAAAAAAAGTGTATGCTGAGTAATGGTTATGCTATCCCTAAAAGTACTGTTCTATGTTAAATGACAAATTTGTTTGCCAAACAGGATGCAGTTTCTACCTTTAAAACTTCTGTACTTCTAAGGCTCCTGGCTGTTTGTCTTCTCCTACATGAGTATGGTCCATCAGTCCCAGGCCTGGTGATAAAAGGCTCATAATTAAATTTTAATTTTGGATTCTGGTCTGGTTTCTATGTTGAGAACCCATAACAAAGTCCTGACCCCTAATGTAACTATATTTAGAGATAGAGCCTACAAGGAGACAGCTAAGTTTAAATGAAATAATAAAGGTGGAGTCTTTAGTCTTAGCTAGTTTCTTGTCACTGAGACCCAATACCTACATAACTCTAAGAAGCAAAAGTTTATAATTTGGCTCACAGTTTGTAGAGGTTTCCATTCATGATTTGCTGGCTCCAAAATAGACAAGGAGTCTGTCTCAGGTATTTTCTTCTTGCTGGGAAAATACCTAACACAAGTTCAAGTGGGAAAGGTTTATTTTGACTTATAGTTTGTAGAGATTTCAGTCTGTAGTCCGCTGGCTCAAAGGCAGGGTGGCATGACAGAGTGGCATGATAGGCAAAAAGCAGTGAGACTTCTTTCCCTTTTTATTCCACTAGACTACAAGCCTATTGGCTGATACCCACACCCAGGGTGAGCTTTCTTCTTTAGTTAATCCATCACCCACACCCAGAACTATGCTAAACTAATCAGTGAACTAATCCACTATTGACCACCCAAGATCTAATCACTCCCCAAAATTCCACCTAGGAGGGCATGAGGCTCTGAGGGACATTTTAGATATAAGCTACAACATGATCTGAGGGTCCATTATCTTCCAAACCTCATCTCTAGGCAAAGATGGGGAGATTTAGAAATGAAACTAACAATTATCTTGGGAGAGAGTAGTGAGTCTTACTCCTCTGGCCACCTGATTAACTCCTTTTCTCATTACAAGGAGTTATTTCATTGGTTAGTGGCTGAACTAGGGATACTTTTCCTGATTGCATAGAGTTAATGCATTGAAATCTTTCATTCTTGGGCTGGGGAATAGTTCAGTGACACAGCACCCAATTGTAAAGTGTGAGGTCGTGAGTCGATAAATAGATAAATAAATAGCATTCTTTTTTCTGCCTCGCTAAGTTATTGCAAAGCAGCTATTATGGATGTCTGTGCTTTCACACTAAGCCATGTTCTCTACACTGCAGTTTATATACTTGAGTTCTAGCTGCCTGACTCCCACAATTATTCTCTTAATTATTTCCAAATTCAGAGAAAGAACAGGATTATAGATGATTGGGTCCCCTTAAGCTAAAAGAAATTTTTCATCAAAACAAAAAATATATATAAATTTCCAAAGGAACAATAAGAGATTTAAAATAAACAAGGAGAGCCTTCTGCATGCTTGCTCTTCTGCACCTGTAATCTGTTTGACTCCTGTGCTGCCACCGCAATCATCACTATGAGGGAGATCCTTCATCTACAGGCTGGGCACTGTGGCAAGTTCTGGGAGGTGATCAGCGACCAGCATGGCACTGATCCTATTGGCACATACCATGGGGGCAGCGATGTACAACTGGAGCGCATTAATATGTATTACAACAAGGCCATGGGTGGCAAGCATGTATGCTGTGCTGGGCTGGTGGTCCTGGAGCCCAGCACCAAGGACTCCTTGTGCTCAGGGCCCTTTGGGCAGATATTTAGACCTGAAAACTTTGTTTTCAGTCAGAGTGGTGCTGGGAACAACTGGGCCAAGGGGCACTACGCAGAAGGGGCAGAGCTGTAGACTCAGTGCTGGACGTTGTGAGAAGGGAAGCAGAGAGCTGCTACTCCCTGCAGGGTTTCCAGCTGACCCACTCCCTGAGTGCTGGTCTTGGTCTGGGATGGGTTCCTTCCTCATCAGCAAGATCCGGGAAGAGTACCCAGACCGGATCATGGACACATCCAGTGTGGTGTTGGACTTTGGGGCTAAGCCTTGTAATGCTACCCTCTCAGTCCACCAGCTTGTAGAAAACACAGAGGGAACCTATTGCATTGATAACAAAGCTTTGTATGACATTTGCTTCAGAACTTAAAGCTCACCACACCCACCTACGGTGACCTGAACCACCTGGTGTCGGCCACCATGAGTGGGGTGACCACCTGCCTGCGCTTCCCAGCCAGATCAACGCTGACCTGAAGAAGCTGGTAGTGAACATGGTGCCCTTCCCGCATCTGCACCTTTATGCCTGGCTTTGCCCCCATGACCAGCAGTACCACACCCTGACAGTTCCTGAGCTCACCCAGCAAATGTTTGATGCCAAGAACATGATGGCTGCCTGTGACTCCCACCATGGCCATCACCTGACAGTGGCTGCAGTGTTCAGGGGGTGCATGTCCATGAAAGAGATGGATGAACAGATGCTTAACATCCAAAACAGGAGCAGTAGCTATTTTGGTGAGTGGATACCCAACAATGTGAAGACAGCTGTTTGTGACATCCCACCCCGTGGCCTGAAAATGTCTGCCACCTTCAATGGCAACAGCACAGCCATCCAGGAGCTGTTCAAGTGCATCTCAGAGTAGTTCACGGCCATGTTCTGGTGCAAGGCCTTTTTGCCCTTGTACACGTGCAGGGCATGGGTGAGATGAAGTTCACTGAGGCTGAGAGCAACATAAATCACCTGGTGTCCAAGTACCAGCAGTACCAGGATGCCACGGCTGAAGAGGAGGGCAAGTTTGAGGGGGAGGTCAAGGAAGAGGTGACCTAGAGCTGTTAGCTGGTAAAGTGTGGAAGTGGTGTGAACTGTTTATTTACCCACAGTCTGTTCTGATAACCCTGTCTCACTGTGTGCATTGAGGTCTCGGTCTTGACATCACATCCTGCCCAGACACACCGTTAAAACACTTTCATAGTAAAAATCTAAAATAAACAAGTAGGGCGGGGGAAATGGCTCAGTGGAATAAGCACTTCCCAAGCAAGAGCAAGGGCCTGAGTTCAATCCCCGGTTCTGCAAAAATAAAAGGCCTTAAAATAAACAAGTAAAATAATAAGTCATTACTTGGTGAAAGGAAACAAGCTCCTTTGGGTTCTTTTACAAGCAGACTGATTTTGCTAGTTATCTACCAGGCAACTATATACTTCTTTGAGAATTAAAATTTCAAAATGGGAACTTAGAAGACACAAACATTTCAACCGCAGCATCCTAACTCTTTGGACCTCATTTCTGGTCACCCGTTTGTCCATTGATTCATTTGATGACTATTTATTGTGACACTTCCCCATGTAATGTCGAGTTGAAACTGTTGGTGACATAGAATCTACCTAGTTTGATCGCCCGTCCCGTGTCTGTGCTGGCCCCACCCCCAGGCATGTGGAGCCTGCGACAGAGTCCGGCTGTGGAGGTGAGCACCTGTAATCCCAGCACCAGGGAGACTGAAAACAGGAGGATCACTACGAGTCCAAATGCATAGTGAGACCCTGTACCGAATACATAAAATGAAAAAAAAAAAAAAAGAGAGAGAGAGAGAGACACAGAGAGAAAAAGAGCAGCTATAAATAGCTGCCATTTTTATCTGTGGCTAAATTTTATGAAGAAGCAGCACAGGAGCCATCAGAATGCCGAACAGGGAATGCCTTGGGAACCATCAAAAAGCATTCTAAGGAAAGTGATTACTTGCCTGAGCAGAACTTGCTATGCCAGAAGAAAAGAAAATCTGAGAGGAAGAGTAGAGACTAAGACCCTGAGGCAAGAGATAAAGAAAGCAGCAGGAGCTGATTTGGTCAGAACACAGAGTGAAACCAAAGGGAGAAGATGCAGGTGAATTAAGCAGGAACCAGAATGAAAGCCATGAAGCCACATTAAGGATTAAGGATTTCCTTTTTAGGGTGTAGACTACACAGCCCATTATTTAGATCCAGTAGAAATTTTGTCCTTGATATTTTGACTCTATCATGAACATAGCCTAACCAAAACTACAAAAGATTAATAAATTTTATCTTAAAAACCCTTCTTATTGTCAATTTAATTCATTGATAAATTACCATACACAAGACTTAGATGAATTTTAATTTTCTTCATTCCCTGTTTACTAGTATTAAAATTAACATAAGATCAAATTTTAATTATAAACTTTCAATGAAAAATTGTTTTATTCTCAAATTTAATTTTCCAGGGTCTACTTATAAATTATAGCAAGATTTAATTTTTATGTTTATTTTTACTTAATTAGATTTTACCAAGCATCATTTTAGCCTTCAATAACTTTATTTTGTATCAGATACATTTGTTTCATTCTCTCTGGGTTAGACAAATTTTTATTTTTTAACTAATCCACAAGAAAATCTTGGATTACTCTATTATACAGAACTCATCTACCATAGTAGTTCCCCAGCCATGCAGTCTTAGAATTTTAGACTACAGGCTGGGGCTATAGCTCGGTGGTATAGTGCCTGCCTGGCAAACCAGAGATCCTGAATTAAATTCCTGATTCAAAAAAAAAAAAGAATTTTAGGCTTCTAAAATTATTGAGCTCCTGAATTTTTGTTTATGTGGATTGTTATTCTGTGAGTCTGCATGCTCCCCAAAGCCTCATGTGGTCATGTCAGTGAGTTTTTCAAAGGTTGCTGAATCTAATCTTGTGACTGATTCATTGTCTAGTGCTGGAATTACGGGTGTGAAGCTCCCCCCACACTCTAGGGTGGAAAGCCTACTCACGAAGGGTCAGAATCCTCCCTTGCTCTCCTCCCTTTTGCTCGTGTAGCTTTTGCTGTCTTCTGCCACCAGGAATTGTCACCCTTCTGCCATTCCACCCTGTCTTGGAGGTACCTGCTTATGGATTAAAACCTCCACAAACTGTGATTGACAGTGGCAAGTGTTATTTGTGTAACTACATATTCTAATGAATGATACAACATTATACACTTCACATACGTGATTTTTTTTTTTTTTTTTTAACCACTACAGGGCACTGAAACCAGAGCCTTCATACTGAACTACATCTCTGGCCCTTTTTATTTTTTGAGACAGGGTCTTACTAAAAGTCACTAAATTGCACAGACTGGGTTCCAATTTGCAATGCTTTTGCCTCAGCCTCTCCAAATGCTAGAATTATAAATACGCATCACCACAGCTGGCCGTTTTCATAAGCATATATTGTAAATACTTATTGGAAAAAAAATAACCAATGATACATTCGACACGTGGGTTTTGATTTGGTTTCTGGTACTTGGGATTGAACGTGGAGCCCCATCCCTAAATTACAACCTCGACCTTTTGTTTTGGTTTGGTTTTTTGAGACAGGGTCTCACCACATCTCTAAGGAGGGCTTGAACTTGGGATCTACCTGCCTCAAACTCTCAAAGTGTTGGGATTAAAGGCCTGCATCACCATACCTAGTTTACATTCAATTATTTCTTAAGGAACACTAATTTTTTTTTCAGAGAAAAAGTTCACCTATGTGCATCCAAGTTTAAGGACTCACTAAAGTGTTCTGTTCTATGCTATGTTTTCTCCAAGAAGAATGGATTACTTTCACTGTGAAAACTGTCTCTTTTGAAACCAGCTGTGTGTTTGATTGCACAGAGAATATAAAGAAAAGGGACAAGGAAAATCATAATTTTAAAACGTACTTTTAAAAAGATAAACACTTATGGATGGACACAAATTTCTCTTGCTTATGCTTTTTTTCCAAGCCCATTAAACCCAAACTCCATCATACATCCGTTCGAATCCATAATTAGTTTAGTTGATAAAATAAAGGGCAGAAACCTGACTTAAAAAAAAAGAAAGAAAAGAAAAAGCACAATCAACCTTCTCCTTTCTACTTGTGGGTGATCCCATTACCCTGGGCCTTTTTTTTTTTTTTTTTTTTTTAATTTTTGAAGATTTTTGTTTCAAACAGTTACTCAAAGTTGATGGAAGTAAAAAAAGAAAAAAGTTGATGGAGGTAAATCCATTGTGCACATGAAAGGGGGTCTCACTCTCAGACTTTTAATTAACTATTATTCAGACAAGAGTATCATGCATTTTGGCTCCTGCTTATAAGAATTTTTTACTTCAAAAACTTTTACCTCAACACCTTTATAAGGCTGAGAGTGATGGTATACACCTGTTATCCCAGCACTTGGTAGGGTAAGGCAGAAAGATCCTCGCAAGTTCGACACCGGCCTGGGCTACAAAGTGAATTTAAGGCCAGCCCCACCCTGGACTTTTTAGCTAATCCACAGAAAATCAAAGTGTTTTACTGTTCAGTATTCATCTATTGTAGTAGTTCTCCAACTACTGCAGCCTCGGAATTTATTGAGACTTCCAAATAAACTCGCCAGCCGGAAATCCCAAACAGCACTCGACCTGACGTTTGACCAGATCTGTGATCCTAAAACGGTCCGGGTTGCGAGAATTGCTCTCATTCTCGCGATATTTCAGGGAACGAGCTTTGACTAGGGACTGGTATTTTGAGAAGGAAGAGGCGGAGTGTGAGTGGGCACGCCGCGTCCCCAGAAGGCTGTGCGCTCGCGTTACTTCCTGCGGACCTTCTGAGCGAGCGCGTGAGCCGCTGTCTGATTCCCAGCCATGGCGCTTCACGTCCCCAAGGCCCCGGGCTTTGCCCAGATGCTCAAGGAGGGAGCGAAAGTAAGAGATGAAACGAGAGGGAGAGGCGGGAAAGCCGGCCAGGGTTACAGGGGCCGCAGCGAAGGTTTCCCGACTGGCTGGGTGTGCTACCAGAGCAGAGCGAGCGGGTAAAGAGAAAATTCCAGAAAGCGAGTCGCGCTCGGGACGCTCGGCCGCTGCAGCCCGCGGCATTTCGGGTCACCTCGGGTCTTCTGGATTCGGGATCGATGAGAAGACGGAGGGGGTGAGGGGCGAGGCTGCGAGACAAGCGTGAAGCGGCTTGTGTGTCTTTCCATAAGCGGGAAGTAGTTGGACTCTCACGCTTAAAGAGAATTGTGAGAGTAAAGGTGAATAATGCAAATGGAATTGCTCCGGGCACTGTGCACCGGATTGACAAGGTGGCAGCCTGAGACGGGCCAAGGAGCAGGAGAGCGGAAAAGGGGAGCTTAGGAACCCAGGACTTGTTCTTGGTTGGTTACTTCTAAACGAAAAGCAGGCGCCCGACTTGGTTCGCAGAAGCAGTGAGTTGGGCAAAGACAATCCAAATGCAAGGCCTTCTGCCCTGTCCAAATGGTAGCTAGCTTGTCTTAACTCTGCCCTGTTTCGGGGTCTGTTTCAGTTTTACACTGAGGTGGTTGAACCAAAAGGCATTCTGAGTGCCAGTATCGGATTTACTGCAACCTATTGTGTAGTCCGTAGGATAAATGACATCCTGGCCCCAATGAAATTTGTTTTATGATCTGGAGCATATTATTTTTCAATTTTATAATACCGTATTATCTACTGAGAAATTTCTTTTGAGCTGTCAAATAATGGTGTTCCCAAATTTCCTGTGCTTAGTTGAAATGTGAATGGTTGAATTTAAAGTTTCATGAGAGGTGGAGGGAGCCTTTAATGGTTAGGAGTTGGCTTCTTATATGATGAACTTTGGGGGTACCTTGGATATACTAAATAAGTGGCGGGGCTTAATTTGTCAGTGAAGTGTTGAAAATGATGCAAGCTTCTCCACAAAAAAATGCCTAGGCTGGGACTGAGGATATAGCTCAGTGGCATTTGTGCCTGCCTGACAGGGACAAGGTCCTGAGTTCAGTCCGCAGTAACAACAACAAAAAAATTACCCAAAACTTAAAAAAAAAAGCCTAGGCTGAAATCATAGCAAAACATTACTGTGTCTACCCCATCCTATCCCATTCCCAAAAAGAGAAGGGCCAGGAATAGAAAGGACAAAATGTTCAGGAAAGAATTCTTAAATGGAGAATGATGAAAGACTCAGCCAAGTTTAGAGAGGTAAATGGTACAGGCACTAGTGTAAAAAGTCTGAGGATGGAGGAAGTTTGACCAGGTTCAGTCCTGGCACCACATACTGCACATCCTGGCCCTGCATATGCTAAGCAGGCAGCAAAGTCCAGGAATGGTGGTGTATGTCTGTAATCCCAGTGCTGGGGAGACTGAAAACAGAAGGAACACTAGGAGTCCAAGCTGCGTAGTGAGACACTGTACAAAATACATTTTTAAAAAGTAAATAAGTGAAAAATTAACAAAATAGGAAAGGTACAGAGTTGTGTAGCTTGCAAAGGGAAGGTAAGAGGTCAGAATTAAGATGTATTATGTGTGTGTGCTAGATGAATGTGTGCCCAAGATGAATGTGTGCCCAAGATGAATGTGATCACTATGTACTGCAAATGAGTACTAGTAAAATATTTTTAAATGGTAAGAATTCCATTTATGAGCTGTAAGACAAAGAATAGAGCAAGTAGGGGCTTGTATTCATAAGAGAGATTTACATTTTCTTGTAAAAGAAATGGGAAACCATTAAAGGAGTGTTGGGATGAGATTTGTTAGAAAGCTGGCTGCTCATTCAGTGAGTGGGAGTGAGAGAGGGAAGAGTATCACAGCTCAGACTTAAGTGTAACTACAGGCATCCAACCTTGAGTGTTGAAGGCACTTCTGAAGTAGTGGTCATTCTTCGTAGTTTCCTCTAGAATATTAAAAAAGCCATGCCTTACATTGTAAAGCAATACTGCCCAATAAAACTTGTTTAGTGATCTGAGTTCAATCCCCAGCTCTGCCAAAAAAAACCCAAAACTTGTTTAGTGATGGAAATACTCTTATTACCTCTGAGTAGCATAACACATGTGTGTTACTGTTCAACTGTGGGTAGTACAGTTGAACTATATTTTAGGTTTTAATTACTGTAAATGGCTCCATGTGCCAGTGGCTACTATATTGAGTATGTAGAAAAATGTTCACATGAAGATTAAGTTCTTAATCTTATGGCTCAGGCATATCCAAATTCAAGTATAGTGTAAAATGTGAATTTTCATTTTAATAATTATGGGTGATTCAGCTTTTCAGAATGTACACATTGGAATTATATTGTAATTATATTACAAAAGAACACTCAGTAGTTTGTATAATGAGAGTTTCCAACTAATATGGAACAATGGTTTTTCAAAGTCAGATGCTAAGACCTTAAGACAAGTTCTCATCATATTTCAATTTCTAGTGAGAAAATACTGATAAAACCTGAAAAGAAATTTTACCTGAAATGCTTTATATCCTTCCATCAGACTTAGTACTCTTACTATATTTTGTATTGCACTAAAAATATACCTTATGATTTGACATGTAAATTGGTCTCTGTGATTCCCAAAAAGGATCATGCAACTAGTGAGGAAATTGTATGTTTATGAATAACAAAAGAATAACAGGTATCATATTTGGCATATATAAATTTTAGGTGATTGTCTCAGCAATATTGTGAGAGCTATTTTTACTGTCCTTTTTGCATATGAAAAATATTGCTTAAGGTAAGGTGATCTTGTGATTAGCCAGAAAGCCAAGATTTGGGACCAGATTGTATACTACATGTACTTATGTGTTAGTGTGTGTTTAAAAGTATCTAATACTTGAAAATTCTTGTTTCATTGTCTTAAGAGGTTTTATTTTATAGCATTTTTCAGGATTAGAAGAGGCTGTGTATAGAAATATACAAGCTTGCAAGGAGCTTGCCCAAACCACTCGTACAGCATATGGACCAAATGGTAATCTACAGATTTATACTTATAAAGTATAGTAATTGAATTTTGTGTACAGCTCTTGACATTTTTTTCTAAGGGTACTATATTTACTGCTTTATTAGAAAGTTACAGTTCAGTGATATCAATATTTTCCTTTTTATCAACCATTTGAATCTATAGAAAAATAGGTACTAATTTTTATCTGGTTGAGAGGATAAAAAGTATGGCATTTTCACTATTGACATTGTACTTAATACTCACAAAGGCCAACCAGCTATTTTATAAAAAGTAACAGGAGCCCAGCATTGTGGGACAGATCTGTATAATCCCAGAACTCTGGAAGACTTGAGATAGGATTCCAAGTGTAAGCCCAGCCTCAACAGTTTAGAAATTTTGTTCCAAAATAAAAAATATATTTAAAAGACTGGGTATGTATGTATAGCAGCACAGAGGCCCTGGGTTCAGTCCTTAGTATCTCAGGGAGAAAAAAAAGCATAGATTGAGAAAATTTTCTCTTGTTTTACCTTCAACACTAATAGAATTTAATCAGCAGACTAAAGCGCCTGCTTAGGCAGAGTGCACTGGCCTAGATTCAATCCCTGGCTTACTGTACTGGCAACGCCCTTATCCCCGGGATGTACTGAGAAGGCGATTGAGACTAGACATAGTGGTACACACCTGCAATCCCAGTGCTTGAGAGGCTAAAACAGGAGAATCCCTATGGGATTGATTTATGTAGTAAGACCCTGTAGACCTTGTAGAGTGTCCTAAATATGTTTAAAAAAAACTAACAGAATTTAAGGTACAGATTTATGGAATAAGCAAGAACTATAGTTTTAAGGATTAGAAGAGGCTGTGTATAGAAATTATTTTGGTGTTCTACATGTTAATATCTAATAATTGAGCATTTACTGCATGGCAGGCTAGTTCAGATACCATAACAGCAAACATGTAAGATTTTTTCTTTCTTGGATGTTACAGATTAGCAGGAAAGTACACACTTGTAATCAGAGAAAATCAGTGGAACTTGCTAGATCTGAACTTTTGTAACACTTTAAAAAATAGATACAAATGTATAGTTCTTGACTAAAGCTTCCTGGGTATTTGGGGGAGGAACTGAGTAATAATGATTTTTCTATTTTGACTTATTTTTGAGGAATGAACAAAATGGTTATCAACCACCTGGAGAAGTTGTTTGTGACAAATGATGCAGCAACTATTTTAAGAGAGCTAGAAGTAAGTTATTTTCAAAACAACCCAAAAAATTAATTTCTCTAGTACCTTAAATAACAAAATGTTCTCAGCTGTACATTTAGCTCCATAAGGATACTTGTGGAGAAGCTTGTTATGGTGAATGTTACACATGCTGATGTTCTCAGGAGATATTAAAGTGTGGAATAGAATCAGAAAAATAAAACCATTGTGTTGACTTTTTATAATTTTTTTCTGTCAGTAATTCTTATTTCTGGAAAAATACTTAAAATTAACTTGTGAGAATGAAGTTATATAAAAATTTGATAACACTTATAAGAAAAAATTTATGCTTTTTTTTTTTTTTACTAAACTAGCGATACCCTTAGAAGAACATACAATAAGATTAATACTGCAGCTCTTCACCAAATGGTGTCTATTTTAATTCCTCTAAAAATTTCAAATGTCGAGGTTCAGTGGTTGAAATCACTTTTATCTTTAATACAGGAAATACATAGTATGTAGAACCATATGAAGCTCTATAATGGATAACTAAGCATTACAAGATGTGCTTTGTATTTGTAATAGTATATTTGTGCTGATAGGCCGAGAGGGATTTAAATTTTCTTCTTGTGGCCAGTCTAATAATAATTACTAAATGTGATCAAATGAAGTTAATCTGGCCTGGGTAGGGAAAATGAGTTTATTAATTTAGTACACAGAGATGATGATTTTATGTTGTTCTAAGAGTCAGATGCTTTACTTGGCACTCCCTTTTATACCAGGTACAACATCCTGCTGCAAAAATGATCGTGATGGCCTCTCATATGCAAGAACAAGAGGTTGGAGATGGCACAAACTTTGTTCTGGTCTTTGCTGGAGCTCTTCTGGAATTGGCTGAAGAACTTCTGAGGATTGGCCTGTCAGTTTCAGAGGCAGGTGTTTATTTAGTAGTGTATTTCCATTTAATTTCGGTCTATATATATGCTATTTTAAATACATATATCAAAGGTATAGCTCACATTATTAAATGATATACTCTGCTAGACATTGTTTCACATGTGACTATCATTTTAACCTGTAACGCATCTTAGCAGTGAAGCCTATTAAACCTATTTTATTTTAAATGAGGACAGTGGAATTTAAGTTAATGTCAAACCCTGTAGCTACAAATTGGATTCAGATTTCATTGTCATCAGAGCCTATATTCATTATTAGTAGGCTTTGCTGTACTTATTTTTGTCACTTTATATTGAAAATAAATGGTACGTCCATTGAATTACCAGAAGAAGCTACTTTGTCATCTCAAAAGCATGTCTTTTCAATAAATGTTTTGTCTTCGTATTATAGGTTATAGAAGGTTATGAAATAGCCTGCAGAAAAGCCCATGAAATTCTTCCTGACTTGGTATGCTGTTCTGCAAAAAATCTTCGGGATGTTGAGGAAGTGTCAGCTCTGCTTCGTACCTCCATAATGAGTAAACAGTATGGTAATGAAGCATTTCTGGCGAAGCTTATTGCTCAGGCATGTGGTAAGTAAATAGCAATAGCTACAAACATTCAAAGTAAAGATCTTTAACATGAATAAGATATTTTCTTAATGTTTTGATGTATCTCATTTTTTTATTTAACAGTATCTATTTTTCCTGACTCCGGCCATTTCAATGTTGATAACATTAGAGTTTGTAAAATTCTGGTAAGTTTAGAAAATGCAATAACATCATTTTAATTACTGTAAATCTAAATCTTCCTCCTGTTTTAGACATTGTCTTTATGTATTTTGTGTAGCAGAACATAGGGTGGGTTTGTGGATTGGCATGGTGCTGTTAATGTAATTGGGTTTAGCTTATACAGTATGTGTATTCTCTTTGTGCATGTGCTATGTATTATCTGTCTCCATGTCCTGCCCACCTTCCCTCTTAGATTAACAGTACTGTATTGACAGCTGTTCCTGGTATATTGATACCAAGAGTTGACTATACTTTGTGAGTGGGTGAATAAATGGCTCAGAGTCAATATTGTCTGTGTTTGTTCTTCCCAGTGCAATGGAGGACCTCCTGACCTTAAAAGTAGCTTATTCCCACAGTGATTCCTGCCTTGAGCACAATGGCCTGTTTTATACCCAGTACTTTACACTGTGTCTGTATGTCTGTGTTGATGTTTTACTTTTAGAAAAGAATTTAGGGTATACAAAAATACAACCCTAGTGATGGTTTCATATTCAACCCGCAGGGCTCTGGTATCTTTTCCTCTTCAGTATTACATGGCATGGTTTTTAAGAAGGAAACTGAAGGTGATGTAACATCTGTCAAGGATGCAAAAATTGCAGTGTACTCATGTCCTTTTGATGGCATGATAACAGAAACTAAGGTATGTAGCCCTCAGATCTTGAAAGTAAATATTGGGGGACTGCAGAGATAACTCAGTAAAATAAGTGCAAGGACCTGAGTTCAGTCCCCGGTTCCACCAAAAAAAAAGTAAATGTTGGGATTGATCTTTCAGTTTAGTTGTAATGTAGAGTCAAATCATTTCATAATGGTTGAAAACTGCAGGATTAAAAAAGAAAAAAGGCTGGCCAGATAGCTCAGCAGATTTAAGTGCCTATTTAGGCAGACTTAGGGACCCGGGTTCGATCCCTGGTGTGTTATGCTGGCCCTGCCCCCAGAATGTGTTGAGACTGGGCATGGTGGCATGCGCCTGTAATCCCAGCACTTGGGAGGCCGAAAACAGGAAGATTTGTGTAGTGAGACCCTATAGACCCTGTACTAAATACATTAAAAAATAAACAAGAAAAAAACTGCAGGATTGTATATATTTGTAAGCCAGGTTTATATTTAAAGATGGTAGCAGTATCGTTTATAATGTGCAGCAAGTAAAAAACAAATATGAGCACTTTGCAGGTTCTTCATGAAAATACTTTTCTTTCAATTCCTAGTGAACCCCTCAGGATCCTGTTTTAGCTTTCCAAGTGCTAGGACTACAGGCATGTGCCACTCCATCTAGCTCAAAAATACTTTTAAAATAGTGGTAGCATCCTGACACCAAAAATAATGTTAATGTACTTTGAACATTATGAATCATTTTTAAAACATTGTACTACCAGTCAGCAGGGGCTGGTTTTGTCTTACACATTCTCTTACACCTTCTCTTCACCCCTTTTTGTTTGTTTCTTGGTTTGATTGGGTTTTCTTTGGTTTGAGATGTTCTCAAACTTGTGAGAATCTCTAACCTCAACCTTTCAAGTAGCTGGAGAGTTGTGTGTGGTGTATATCATCACACACTAGCTTTTTTCTTTTTTTTCAAGCTCTGGCAGGTTTTATTAATGAAAAATTCTGCTTGCTTATTTTTCACTGGTCTGTTCTGACATGTTTCTAATGATACCAGAATCACCTGGATCAATGATTGCCAGTGTCCATACTCTAGTATTTTCCATATGTTGTGCCCGCTGTAGTGATGGACACTTAAGTTTTGGCCAACATGGCATAGTACTCATTTCAGATTTCCTTCAGGCTGGGCAGTTGTTGGCAAAGATGACCAATTTCACTTTGCTCTTTCTGATCATCATCAGCATCTGCTTGTACCTCCGCACATATTTTCCACTTTTCATAACAAGGTGGAGCTTAGAGTTGATGGACTGTAGAGATTTTTTTGTCTTCCTTGTAGCCACCATGTTCTGCCTTAGGTGTGGACAGCCCTTAACTAGGAGTAGCCTCCCATACACCCTAGCATCCTTGAAATTCAAGGTTTTGGTTTTAAAAGTCTGCTGGATTGGGAAAAGGAGGTAGTGTGTTAGTCCACAGTTTAAGAAAAGCCTGAGAACCATAGCATTGTTGTTTTGATGGCACTAGCTGATCTTTATAAAAAACAAGGACTAGGATACCTGTCTTATGTATCTAAAATAACAATGTTCACTGCCTTTTCCTATCATAACAAATGGGGGGGATCCTAAGAGCAAGCTGAGTGTCTTAATATAGATGTAGTATTCTACTTCATCATAGTTACTACTTTCATGTTTTCTCCCCTGAAAAAAAATCCATGAATTTTTTTCAGTAAAATCTTATCCTAATGTTATCCTATGATTTTATTGTTTGAAATAACAAAGCAGTAAAGTGTTATTTATAATTTTGCTTGCCTCTTTTGCCAGGGAACAGTATTGATAAAGACAGCTGAAGAATTGATGAATTTTAGTAAAGGAGAAGAAAATCTTATGGATGCACAAGTCAAAGCTATTGCTGATACTGGTGCAAATGTCATCGTAACAGGTGGCAAAGTGGCGGACATGGCTCTTCATTATGCAAACAAATACAATATCATGCTGGTGAGGTAAGAGCTATTAACTGATACTATAAATGACTTTAGGTAGTAAAACACTTAAAATTCAATAGCTTCAAGACATCTAATAAAGGGAAAGTACAAATAGTTAAATAGTGAAAGGAATTAAGTCTGAAGAATAGGAAATAACTTTTGGAGACAGAATCTCACTTTGTAATTCGGGCTGCCCTTAAATTCCTGCTGCTTGATCCTTCTGCCTTAGTCTTCCAGGTGCTAGGATTACAAGTATGTACTACCATAATGCTTCTGAGTTGAGAACTAAAGGAAGCAATCAGTACATATTGAGAGGGAATATTATTCCAGGCAGAATGAACAGTTTGTAAGAAATCATAGTACATTGCCTTTTATCCATAGTATAGTCAGCAAGGTACCTTTTAATTTATGAGTACAACTTTCGTATCTATTTTCATCTACCATCATTCAGATCTGTAGAACAAACTATGACTCCACAAGAGAAAGCAGTTTTCAGTATACATTGCACAAGATCAAGCAATTTTCTATATATACATTATTTCTTTAGTGTTTTGGAACTATAAACTTCTGATACTGTAAGGTGATTTTACCTCTCCCAGTTGTCAAAAAATAGAGTGCGACAAACTTTAGGTACATTTCTGGCTTGGCTTATTCTTAGCATCAAGAATCAGCCTCCTGACCTTAGAATCTAGCACAATTCAGATATGTTCAAGTTTAAATCCAGAGTCAAGAATGTTACTTGGTGGGCCGGGGAGATGACTCAGTGGATTAAGTGCTTCCTTGGCAAATGCGAGGGCCTGAGCTCAACCTCCGGTTCCACCAAAAAAAAAAAAAGAATGTTACTTGGGAGCTGGTGTACAGTTTCCTATTTAATCCCTGTACCGTGTATGTATATGGTGGAATTAAAACGTTAGTCATTAATTAATTAAACTTTTCTTCTTTTTTGAAAGACTTAACTCAAAATGGGACCTTAGAAGACTGTGTAAAACAGTTGGTGCTACAGCTCTTCCTAGATTGGTATGTATTCTGTAAAACATTAAAAAGATTGTTGAACCTATGAAATGTTATTACCACAGTTACTGTTTTACAGACTGCTCCTGTCCTTGAAGAAATGGGACACTGTGACAGCGTCTACCTTTCAGAAGTTGGAGACACACAGGTGGTGGTTTTTAAGCATGGTATGTAGTTTTGGGAAAATGTGTTGTATGAGGGCGAGGTGTTTATTTTCTGTTATCTAATTCTCAAATATATTTTGACAGAAAAAGAAGATGGCGCTATTTCTACTATTGTACTTCGAGGTTCTACTGACAATCTAATGGATGACATAGAAAGGGCAGTAGATGATGGTGTTAACACTTTCAAAGTTCTCACAAGGGTCAGTATGAGCAGTAATCTTCAGTACATTTGTTTTAAAAACAGTTGACAAACTTAACATTATGCCAATTTCAGAATGAGTTTGAAAACAAAGCATTTTTATTTAGACTTGTCTCCAAAAGTGGTTTCTTTGATTGTTTTCAAATAGTTGTTTTGATAATGTCCTACCTTTAGCACTGTTCTTGATTTTGTGTGGAAATGCAGGTAAAAGGTTCTTCCTTACGAAATACCAGATGGTCTAATAAAAATTTTACTTCAGTTTTTTTCCTAGTTTGAAATTTTTTTTTTTTTTTAATATCTGCAGAGCTTTTTTTTTTTTGGCAGAACAAGGGATTGAACTCAAGCCCTTGTACTTGCCAGGGAAGCACTTATTCCACTAAGCCATCTCCCTGGCCCCAACAATTAAAATTTGGGGAATTACTTCTCGTTTTATTTCCTCTATAGCTTTCTGCTGTTGTTCCTTTGCTGCTGTATCTGTTAATTCATTCATTGAAGCTGAGCTAGTGTCCTTTGCCCTTCCTGATGGACTCCAGGTCTGGAATTGCATTTTTCCCCTTCTCTTTGTCATTTTGTATAGCAATGACCTTTGACCTTTGGTGTAGAGCTTTGGTGCAGCTATAACCTTAGCTTGTTATGAGATTCGGGTGCCAGTCTATTAAGTTTGAGATTTTCCAGATATGCTTATCCTGGATCTAGCTGTTATATTCAGTTCCTTTTTTGCTGCAGCTCCTTTGGTTCCCCTCTGTTGGTTCCCAGGGTCAGCTCTCCTGTGTCAGGCAGGTCATTCCTCATGTGGGCGGGCCTGGGCTTTGGTAGGTCTTCTGGGCTCACAAAAGGATAGTGGATGATCTTATTCACTGAGTAGGCTGTACTGGGTCGGCCAGCCTGTGCTAGGTCCGGGTCTACAGGCCATAACCCGAGAAGGCTGGGAAAGGTCTCTCCAGTACAGCGGGCCTAGAGCCCTCACTCACAGGCCAGGCTGTGCTGGGTTTCGGTCCGTGGCATGGCAGGCTTGGATTTCTCACTCCAGGCCGACCTGCACTGGGTCTTGCGCTGTGGGGTGGTACCGGTAATCACCTGGAAATGTTTCTCTGGCACAGTGTGCCTGGAGCTCTCACCGGGCCACGGGGGGTGGGGGTGGGGGGCAGGGAATCCCTGGGAAATGTCTCTCAGGCATGCCAGGCCTGGAGTTCTACACTCACTGAACTTTGATGCCCAGAGAGTCGGGGAAATTTCCACTTGCTCAGCGGGCTTTAAGGCAGGGGATCCGGGGAGGTGTTGGTTAGTGGGTCCTGAGGTTTCAGGCCAGTCACTGACTTGAAGGGCTTGGGGGCAGGGATCCACGTAGCGCGCGTGGGAAGAAGCCAATGGCTCTCCCTCAGACTCACCACACTCTCATTGATCTGGGAAGCCTGGTGAGTCATGCAAATTCCCACTTGCTGTGAGAGCTTGGGGCAGGATCCAGGAGGCTGCTGGAGTCAGCTGCTGTCTCAGGCCGTGGGTCGCGCTGTCTCGGGAGGTCTCAGGGGCTGGGCTGGCGCAGGCGGGATGGGGGAGGATGGCGGAGTCGGCCGTGCTGTCTCGGCCGGTCTATGAGGCTCCTAGTTGTCTGTGTGATGTTTTCAGTTATCCTGGTGACATGGGCCAGGAAACTATGTAGAATAGATCTATCTTGATTGTAGATAACACCATCCAACGGACAGAAACTCTTCAGGGAGCTTTCATGCCTTTGGACTCAGGATGGTGCTGATATTTCATTGCTCTTGTTCTACGTGGAGCATGTTGGACTGGGCAGCTGCTGGACCTCTGGATGGTTACTGGAGGTTTCAGTCCATATGCAGCCGGCTCCAAGGCAGATGGGCACACAGCAGAGGGCAGCCTTTCATGATGGTGGCAGCAGAGAGCAAGAGCCCCCAACAATTATAGAATGTGTGCTACTGCAGTGATGTTAGTGGTTCTTTTTTTTTTTTTTTTTTTTTTTTGTGGAACCAGGGATTGAACTCAGGCCCTTGTGCTTGCCAGGCAAGCGTTATTCTACTGAGCCATCTCCCCAGCCCCCTAGTTTGAAATTTTGATGTAACATATTCTGATTTAAAACTTCTACTTGGGGAAAAAAAAATGTAGTCTGGTAAAGTACTGGAATCTGACTAGAAAACTGCCTGTTAATGATCTTATTTTTCCTCTTTGGTACCACTTACAGGATAAACGTCTTGTACCTGGAGGAGGTGCAACAGAAATTGAATTGGCCAAACAGATCACATCATATGGAGAGGTATAAGTTTTTGTTAATTAAATCTTTATTCCCCCAAGACTTCCCTCAAAGTCCCATTATTCAAGTCCCACTCAACAGTTCACTCATTTACAAATTCACTCATTTACAAACATTTATTGAGCAACTTCCATCTCAAAGTTTTGTGGGGGATATAGCCATGTATAATCCAAACCAATGGTGTGAACATGAGAGGAGGAAAAGCAGCTTTGAGCGGGAATCCTGAGTCTGCTATGAACATAGTTGTCTTTTCTTTCCTTTTTTTTTTTTTTTTTTTGTTGTTGTTTGTGGAACTGGGGATTGAACTCAGGCCCTTGCACTTGCCACGGAAGCACTTATTCTACTGAGCCATCTCCCTGGCTCCAAGAGCATGCTTGTCTTGTAAAATAAATAATTTTCTGTTCCGTAACACTGTACTCCTGGGGTGCCTGGAGCGACCAAATGGCATGATATTGAGGTAGAGAGGACAACATGACTTACAGAACTGCTTCAGAGAATGCTGAGCCTGATGGGCTAAGTGTGTTGGAAGGGAAAGGGAAGATTTTGAGGGGGATTCATGGTAATACAACTTTTACTCTTAACAAGTTTTTAATTTAGATATTCACTGTATATTTTGATCACCATGTAAACTACATATACACACATAGGTGTATATGTATGCCTCTATTTCTAAACTGCAGGGTTTGGGAGCTGAAGGAATTTAAAAGAATTCTGTTTTTAACCCACTACTTTTATACATTAAAGGATTAAATCCTGAAGCTTTAGGGGACATGGCTGAGATTGGAACCCTGTAAGACTTATAAATTGATTTTCTTTCTGCTGTTGAATAAAGTGAAATAAGCACATTTTGTTTCAGACCTGTCCTGGACTTGAACAATATGCTATCAAGAAGTTTGCTGAGGCTTTTGAAGCTATCCCACGGGCACTGGCGGAGAACTCTGGAGTTAAAGCCAATGAAATAATCTCTAAACTTTATGCAGTGCATCAGGAAGGAAATAAAAATGTTGGATTAGATATTGAGGTATTTGAAAAAACACTGATAATAATTGATTTTGGTAAATATAGAACTGAAAAGTAGAAGCAATGTGTGCTTGCTTTTGGGGGCGGGGGGGCTGAACCGGGGATTGAACTCAGGACCTTGTGCTTGCTAGGGAAGCGCTTATTCCACTGAGCCATCTCCCAGCCCCTAATTTTTTTATATTTTTCTTTTTTGACTATGTGTGAACAGAAAATCTGAGGAATCAGATTTGTGAACAGATGGCTTTTTTTTTTAATAAGCAGAATATATTTATCCGGAGAAAGCTATCCTAGAGAAGGACATGAGGGGGGGTCCCCGAGCTGGTGATCCCCCCCCCCGATGGCTTTCTTACAATTAGTTTTTACTTAATTTGATGAGGGGCAAGTTTTTTTATAATATGTATGGGATAATAGTTCTTAATGCTTACTTTGTCTAGTACAGTTTAAGAAGCATTTGAGTTTGTTGTTGAGTATACATATTTTCATATAGAAGAATTTAAGATAAAGGTGGGAATGATTTTATTTGTAGGCTGAGGTTCCTGCTGTAAAGGACATGCTGGAAGCTGGTGTTCTAGATACTTACCTAGCAAAATACTGGGCTATCAAGTTGGCTACTAATGCTGCAGTCACTGTACTTAGAGTTGATCAGGTAAGCAAAAAGCAAAAGTTTGATCTTGAAAATGTATGGCTCTGTAGTATATCAGAACTGGAATGACATACGTATGACTGTGTTTTAAGAACTTCCCTTATTTTAGAGATGGAGTATCCCCCAAGATATACATTGTATTTTCAGATCAGTTATAGAACCCTTTTGTACAGTCATTTTGGCAGTTAAGGTGATACTAAGAGGAAATATGAAAATGAAAAAATA
This sequence comes from Ctenomys sociabilis, assembly GCA_004027165.1. Classification (NCBI taxonomy): domain Eukaryota; kingdom Metazoa; phylum Chordata; class Mammalia; order Rodentia; family Ctenomyidae; genus Ctenomys; species Ctenomys sociabilis. The sequence goes on along the minus strand of PVKA01012562.1, from coordinate 31,118 downwards.
ACAATATGGAATAATCATAAAACCCTGACATGGATAGATTACCAACTGTAGGACTATAATGAGATGAGAGGACATGAGTGTGGTATTTTCCCTCAGTAACTAAGTATACCTTGGGGTTCTAAAAAATCTTAAAAAGTTTTGAAGATTACATTATTTCTTACCATTTGCATAGGAGCTTGTTATTGTGCTTTATGCACTCTGCATAAAGATATATCTGAAGAATCTATTAGCTAGCTTGTATTAGTATAATGAACTTACAGACTTAGAACCAGCTGTACATGATTTTATTTTAGTGTTACATAACTGTACTTGTTAAAATGTTGGGTTAGCAGATTTTGTATAGAGGCTGTAGTATACATTTTATATTATCAGGGAGCAGAGTACTTGGATCAATAGGCTCTTCTTGCTATTTGAATGGTTCTCAAGGACAGTAGAAAATGTGTGTTAAACTATATATATTTATCAACTACTTTAGATTATAGTGGCAAAACTGGCAGGTGGACCCAAAGCTCCTAAACCACAAGGAAACTGGGATAAAGATGGTTGGCAAGATGCTCATGCATAAATAGCAAATCAGGTGCCAGTGATGCATGAAGATATTTTCCTGTTTTGCTTGTCCGAGTGCATGTCTTTTATGTCAGTTCACTAATCTGTGTGGATTTTGTTGCTTTTTATCCACAAGAGTGGGGGAAGCTTTCTCACACTGCCTACAAGTTTAGCGCATAATCTCCAAAGAGGAAACTGGCAAACTTTGTGCTAGTTTTTCATATGCAATATGTAAGAAATTGAGAGGATTGCTTACTCTTAAATAAGGCTAATTGAGAAGTGTTATTTTCCTCTAAAGGTGAGTTTATAAGCATACTTTGTGCTTTTTGTTATGCAGATCATCATGGCCAAACCAGCCGGTGGGCCCAAGCCTCCAAGTGGAAAAAAGGATTGGGATGATGACCAAAATGATTGACTGGCTTAATTTTTACTATAGATGAACACAGCATTTGTAGTACTATTCTAGGGATTACTGTTTTCTTACTCTCCTTAAATTAAGTGTGTTTGCTTCTTCAGCTGATGTAATAAACATATTGTTACTGTTAAAAGCCTCAGTGCCTGATGTTGTTACTGGATCTAAAGGACCTGTTTGTTTTGACCTTTTAATCAGTCATTGGGATTTAGTATAGGCTGACTCCCATTTCTGTAAATTACTGGAATGCAGCCATCACCATATTACATACTTCCACATGCTTTGTATAGAAAATGGCAGAGTTGCTATGAAGACCCAGACAGCCTAAAATGTTTATATAGCCTTTCACAGCAAGTCTCGTCAAACCTTAGGCTACATTTCCAGTGTTTTTCTCATAATTCTGTAAATCCCAAACCAGTGATTTCTTTCACTTGGCATTATATGATTTACTGAAAACAAAATTTAGTGACAGAGTAGAAAAAGATGTTTATGATACAACTGAAATGTATTTTCCACCTTACGTCAATTTTCATAAAATAGAGCCACTTTAATTAAGACCTTATACTCAGGAGGGCTAAAAAGCAAAAACATGGGACTGGAGTCTACAGCTCATTGGTGAAATACCTGCCCACCATGTATATTGCTCTAGATTTAGCCCCCACACTGAAAAATGTATAAAATGCCACATTACACTTATTTTTTTTCAAGTGTATTTGGTATAGGGTGTCATTATATAGATTAGACTCAGTGATTCTGTTTATAGTCTCCAAAGTGCTGGAATTACCTGTGCATGGCACCATATCCAGTTCAGTAGTCCTCTCAGCATCCCCAGGGACAGGGCTGGCACTTCAGTCTGCTGAGCTACCTGGCTAGCCCTACACCAATTTTTATGATATTGTACATATTGGTTATATACAGATCCCTAAATGGTAGTGTTTGAAACAACAGCTTTTGCTGTTGCACAGGAAATCTTGGAAGCAATATGGCTAACTAGTTCTAAGTAAATTCACTGGATAGTAGGGATGTTACATCTCATTAGAGATATGATAAAGATGGGTTTCCCTGTTGAAGAACTGGTGTGAGATGCTTAGCATGTTAGGTGTGCTCTGGGTGAGCTGAAGAGTAGCACAGAGCAAGTACAGTTTATACCCATTGTATGTAACAGGACCACAGACATTTCTCTTGACTACACCTATGTACCGTAATTTATGCCAAATATCTGTTTATAAAATGAAATGCAGTATAACAAAGTTTCATTAGTCACAAACCATTACTTAGTTAGATAAGTACATTTTACTTTGTAAGTAATAAAACAAGTTTTGGGGGTAAGTCAGTTTATTGATATGTCATGACCCACCATCCACATACTAATCACAGAGGACTTAATTCAAATTTCCAGAAACAAAGGAATAAAAAGCAAAAAAAAACCACTGAATTTTCCAGGGATTTTTTTCCCTTCAGTATTTAAATATATCTTCGGTCATGTGAACATGATCTATAGTCTTGAATTTTTTATTGTTAGTACAGCCAGTGTAAAAAGCTATTAAGGCTTACAGAGGAAACACTGTCCTTACAGTATTCTCTCATAAAATAAGAGGTAAGCTTGTGAGCTCAGGACTTTAGCTGCAGGTACAGCTTGTACATGGGTGTCGCTGATGTGAAACCACTGCCCTTTGGTGGATTCCATTTCAAAATCTGTCAAGAGAAAATGTGAAGTTAGTTAAATATAAACTTGAGAGATTGAGGCTCATTTTATTTTAGTGTTGCCGAATCTAATGAATGCCTTAATTTTCCCAGATGACTTACCTTGTGGAATATCACCATGAAGAACAAGATTAGAGAGATGATTATTTGCACTTCTTGCTTTGGCATAGGCAGTATAATGCCCTGATCTCATTGTACCACTGTGTTCAACAATTCCATATAAGGAATACAGTACTCTAGTATTTTCTTCAGCAACGTTCTTTAAAAATAAAAGTTAGCTTTAGTCCCACTTACATGTTACCATTGGTAAGATAAATTACACCATTTATCATCTCAACATCTACTTAATATAAAAATTGATGTGTAACTCTGAATCTAATTATTTTCCCCCTTTTATACAACATCTAGATTGTCCTCTGGCCTATAAACCATTAACTCTCCAGACTAACAAATCTGAAAATTACCACTTTTTTGTTTTTTTCTTTATAAGATCTGGCTGTGCAGTGCAAGCTGGCCTCAACTCACTGGGATTCCTCCTGCCTCAGCTTCAAGTACTATAGTTAGAGGCTTTTTTCTTTTTAACAAAATCTAACATATATATATATATATTCCATCTCCACAACTCAGTGAAGTTCCCATCATTTGAAAATGTTTGTAACCTCTCTTAGTATGAAATCGATGAAGTTTCCAGTCCTTTTCTCAACTCTTGACATAAAACTACTTAGTTCTTTCCTTGAAACACAAGATAATGGATTTTCAGGCAAAGTATTGATTGCTAATGATCTCATAGCTACTCAAAAGTAATAATTTGCCAACTGAAGTAACCCAAACCTATTGTGATAACAAGAATAACCATGGCAGGTGAGTTGGTACACACTGGTAATTCCAGCACTTGGGAGGCTGAGGCTGAAAGATCTTGGATCACCATGATTTGGAAACTATTCTGGGTAACAGTGATAGGTCTATCTCAAAAAATAATTAGAATTCACTACCCACCAACTCTGGAATTATACCTTTCTTGAACTTTTAAGTTGGCAGGAAGAGACTACTCATTTCAAAGGTAACACGAGTTTAATTAACAGGCTTACATTAAAGGTTTTGAGATCTATAGTATAATAGTGTAAGTTCTCTGGTGCTTGACTCTTCAAGGTCTTTCATGACATGCCTTTTTACAGTGCATGTGTCTTTTTACTTAGATGTTCCTGAATCCCGTTCTTGGTTCCCTCATCTTTTTCTCCAGGCTCTACACAAGAGATCCCTTTGCACATTTAAATGCCACCTATGTGTTAATTTTCAAATCTTTGTCTCTGGCCCTATCCTCTGCCCTGAACATGTAGGAATAGTATATATCACACCTGTTCTGCATACACCAATCTTAACCATATTAAAATAAGATTATCCACTAATAAATCAGCCCATCTTTTCTATGCCATCAGTTAACAAGATGGTATCTGCTATAGTACTGGAGGTTCAAAGTAACATTGATGTAAAGTACACTGATCTCAATATGATTCATCACAGATGTTGAAATTATAAAAGTATAATGATCAAAGGCTCACTTGATTCCATGATAAGCCTCATACTAGGGGATATGGGACTATTCAGTAAACTGATTTCTTCACTAAAGGCTTTTCCTTTAAAAAATAAAGGCCACTTTCACCTACCTTGCACTTAAGCGTACAAAAAGGAGCCAAATCTAAGATTTCTGGAAACTTTATGTGTTTATTAACTTTACGTAGGCTAAAACCTGCCTAAAAAAAACAAAAATGAGATGAAGTTATTTTCCTGGAAAAGCTGTTCATGTTAAGTACACTGTAGTTCATTACGGATGCCGAAACACTAGTATCCAGCCCTGTTTCAATCTTCTCAGGAAATTTCTTAACTATTACCTGATTCCAAGTTGGCTAATTTCTACAAGGTGAAGATGCACATGTGCACACACCAACGCATTCAAGGAAGTTTTCCATGAACTACCAATGTTTCTGCTTTAGTCCCCAGAAAAGCCAGACTACACCAGAAGTTTTGGGTGATGAAAACCAGCAATAGCAGAATACTTCTCTGTGGAACACTCAACCTCAATCTAGTTAACTTCAGAAAGAGTCAATGAATTAGTCAAGCTCACACCAACCACAAGACAAAAAATGTTCTGAGGATCCTGAAGGTACTTTTGGAATTTGCAACAGAATTTCAAAGTTGTAATGTTATGGCAAGTCTGCCAGAAAAATGGGGTGTCACACCAAATTGATGAAAACTCCAAGTATTAATTCTTTTATCAAGAATCAATAAAATTAGAGTTAGCCAAATATCTCAGCGGATTTAAGTGCCTGCAAGAAGGCACAGGGGTGTGGGTTCAATCCCCTGGGTCTGCTGTGCCAGCCCCACCCCTGGGGCATGTTGAAACAGCAATTGAGACTGAGTGTGGTGGCACTCTCCTGTAATCCCAGCTCTTGGGAGGCTGTAAACAGGTGGATCACTATGAGTCCGATCTAGTAGTGAGGCCCTGAACACCCTGTAAACACTTACCTAAAATACCAAAAAAAAAAAAAAAAGAATAAAATTAAAGCACCACCCAGAAATAATATCTCTAGTTCTGAACTATAGGTTGGAATTTGGTTAACAGAAAGACCAGTACACTGGTCTTGAAACTACAGTTTGAGCAACATACTAAAAAAGAGTAATGTGAGTCTACTAATTGTGAGAAGCAAATGCCTAGATTTTTCCTCTGGGAAGCACCTTTGTCTTGCCATATAAAGTATTTACTTTCTACTTGTTTTAAGTAAGAATTAAGAAACAACAAAAAACCCAAAGAATCATCAAGCACAGACAAATAAAAGAGGCACTTATACTTAAAAACAAATTTAGGGTAATAAATAAGGTTACCTGCTGAAATCTCTTTAAATGAAGAGTGAGAACAGGAGGAGCAAGAGAAATCAGCATTTGCTTTTTAGCATTAGTGTAAACATGCTTCCTCTCACCTACAGAAAAGAAATTTCAGCATGTTAAAATCATGTTTGACCTCCAGAAAATCATGTTTTGCTGTAATATGGCAGAGTGGTAGAGTGCTTACCTAATATGCACAAGGCCCCAGCACCACACAAAAAAGAAACTTATGTGAAGTGGAAGATCAGCAAGGTGGCTAATGATAGATTTAAAATATTTAAGGCAAAGACCAGCAAATGTTTGTAAAGGACAAGATAATAAATATTTCATGTTTTGTGGACTAAAAAGCAAAATCAAAGATATGTTAAGCATTCAGGTATGAGAAATTGTTTCACAATTTTTACAGATGTAATGCAGTAACAGAGCTAGATGTGGTGGTGCACACATGTCAACCCAGTACTTGGGAGGCTCAGGCAGAAGGACTGTCTTGAGTTCAAGCCAGTCTAAACTATATAACAAATAGTTTCAAAGACAAAATATACAGTAATAAGAGTGTGAACATATATATGCTATTAAATGAAAAATGGAATTATTTGTCAGGGTCATAGTATTTTGCTTAGTGTTGCAAAATATTCACTATCCTATTAAAACCATTCACTCTTTCATTGACTCATTCATGAAAACCATTTCTGAGGTTTTCTTTCCTTGAGCTCAGTGATAGTCCTTACCTAGTATGCATAAGGCCCTGGCTTCAATCCCCAAAACAACAACAAAACTGGTGAAGTGAAAGATCAGCAAGGTGGTTAACTAGTGATACTCAGAACATTTGTCACCACAAAAATGGACCAAAACAAAACGTGAGCCAGGCATGCTGTCACATGCCAGCACTAAAGGCTGAGACAGGAAGATCATTGTGAGTTTGAGACCAGCCTACACTACAAAGTACACTCAAGACCAGCCTGAACTGCATAAGGAGACTTTGTCTCAAAAGGCTCAAAGGAAAAAAATGAAAATTTGTTTTAGCTCAGGTACTATCAAAAATAGACAGTCAAATGGACAATGTCTACTATACAACAAATAAAACTGATACAAAATCAAAGCAATTTACTTTCTGTACCTATACATATAGTCTTTAAAAACTATGATTTAAAAACACATTAACAACACTACTCAATATCCTTCATAGTCCACAGGACTTCCTTACACTACTTATCCAAATTCAAAACAAGAGTTAAGAGGGGATGTAGGAATTTATCATTATCTCTTTGTCCCATATTTTAGGGCTGAAAGAAGGCAGGGTCTTCTAGCATCTTGCAATGAGCACTCCATACACTGAAACATTAATTTCCTGGGTGCAAGAAGATGAAGATCCTAGAACACTGGCAGGGCACTGAGGGTGCCAGAAGAGAAATAACCACTGTCAGGATGCTCTATTCCAATGGGATGATTGATCATAGAGCTGTCAAGAGGGCAAACTGCACCATGAACTGCTGCTGAATCCCCAGCAGCTACCTCAAGAAACTCCTTTCATATTTGTTAAAATATTTATGCATGAGAGCACTTGTTCATGCCATCCAATCCTGATACAATTACAATATTAGAGTACCTATGCAATGCCACATGTCCCTTACTATTAGTTTTACTTATTATGAGAAAATTAAATACCTTTTATATTTGCCTTTTGTCCATTATATTGTCTCCGTGTGCAAACTTCACACAGTAATTTATTTGCATCATGGAGTTTCTCATTACGAGTGAACTGATATAAACAATGTTGGATTGAACATTCATCAGTACTGAAAGCTTCCCTGTTTGCAAGAGTATAAAAAGCAGTTTCTGGATCTTCATTAACAACCTCATACAGCTTTGTCACAGGAACATGATCATCATTCAAAATATCTATGTCTATTTCTTCAGGTTCAAGAGCACCATTTAAGTTAAGGTGTTTGAAATCACTGGAAATGTCCACTTCAACATTGCTCTCTTTCATCAGATAGGTACCATCTGAAGTCCTAGCACATTCAGTAGAAGATGTAAAACCCTCTAGATCATTAACCATGTTGACATTTATTATATCTACTTCTTCTATGGATTTCTGATGATCAGTTATGCTTTCTGTTGCTTTTTCTTGGCCATTAAAATCTTTCCGATTAACACAAGATTCTTCATGAGCAACTTCCTCTTGTGAAATATTGGTGGATTTAATATCCATTTCTTCTTGAAGTGTTGTTTCAGCCTCACACTCATTATCTTCAGGCCGATCAACTGTATAGATATTATTCACATGAAGAACTTTTCCTTGAATTTTTTGTTGCCTTCGTTCATTCTGTATAAAAAGTATGATGCATATTAAAAAGAAAAAAAAGACAAAGAATTAAAAGAAAGATTAGAGCACCCTTCTTGTTTCCTGGCTCCCCATACTACATTCTTTCTACTGTTAATGTACTTGACCCTGTGCTCACCTCGGCAGCACATAAACTAAAATTAGAACAATACAGAGAAGATTAGCATGGCCCCTGCACAAGAATACACTTGACCCTGTCACTGATAGGTGAAATGAACCAGCTAATAGTCTCTCCTCCAACAGAGGGTGAAAATAAAAAATAGGAACAGGCATGAACTATATGAGTAATTTCATAAGAAATAATTCACTTTCAGAATCTCATCCTAAAAGGTCCTTTTATTATGTTTTCAAATAAATTATGAAGAAAAAATTTTTAAATGAAACCAGGAATGGCGAATTATCAAAAAATTATTCCACTGGAGCTGCTCCTTTCTTTTGGCTCTTGTTGTTTTGCTGTTTTCTGCCACCATGAACTGTTGCCCTCTGCCATGTGACACCCTGTCTTGAAGCCAGACGAGTAGTATGGACTGAAACCTCCATAAACTATGAGACACACAAACCTTCCCTTCATTAATTTTGAGCATCAGGTATTTTGTCTCAGCAACAAGACAAAAGTAACCAAGACAATATCACACTAAAAAACTAGAGTCCAAAAGAGAAAAATGAAAAGAAAGGTAGAAACTAGATAGGAATCTAGGAGTCTGAGGCAGGAGCCAGGTCTGGGCATCTTATGAGACCCTGTCTAAAAAAGAAAAAGGAAAGGACTGGGGATGTAGCTCAGTGTGAAGAACTGACTTCAATACTGTTGTTATGGTTAATGCCTGTGTGACCCCTACCCCAAACCTCATGTACTCATGAGGGAGGAGATGGGATCACAGGAGCACATTCCTTATCGATTGTTTAGTTCACAGATAAATGTGATGTTGGAGGTGGAGGCTGGTTGGAAGAGGCTGGTCACTGAGGGTGTGTCTTAGAAGAGTACCTGCTCTCCTTCCTTAATCACTTTCTGCTTCCTACCTGCAAGGCTCAGGTTTCACATGGGAAAAAGACTGCACCAGGATTTGGATGCCAGGCCATGTGTGTTATACTTTGCAATCTGCTTATGTCCAGTCACTTTGCAGGGATTAGAGGTGGCACTGAGATTAAATCTGCAGGAAATTTCAAGGCACTCAAATATTCAGGCCATGGCTGGGTACTGTTGGGGGCTTTTAGCTAGCTCTACATTGTGAGTCAAGAACAAACAACCCAGAAGAATGATTGTTAAATTTTGAGTTTTCCCAGAAAGAATGCTCCAAGTTTGGGCCTGAAAAACAGGGTGGAAGACACGGTTGCTGAAAAGACTAGAATTAAAAAGGAAGGGGCTAGGGGAGACAGCTCACTAGTATAAGCACTTGCCTGGCAAGTGCAAGGGTGAGTTCAATCCCCAGTTCGGCCAAAAAAAAAGAAGCCAACTACTTTGGAACAGGACCATGGGAAAACCTTGGGGAATGTGAGAAACAAGTAAGGCTCCAGCCTTAACAGGCTCAAACGTTGCTTTGAGCAAAGAGCCCCAGAGAGCCATGTTCTAGAATGGCAGCAGCAGGATTCAGTTCATGTGCTCAGCCATCCAGACTCGGAGGCCTCAGCAACAACCAGCAAGAAACAAAGGGGCTCAGAATGTAAGAGTTGTGGTTAGGGAAGCTTCTGCAAAGATTTCAGAAGGGGGCCAGGGAGGTCAAACAGTGTACCCTCAAGCAGGCCATAAATAAAGCTGTGAGGGTGAAGTCAACATGCAGAAGAGACCTCAGGATGTTGGAGATGCTAGGTATGTGGAATGTTGGTAGAGAGCCACAAGGAGTTAGCAAAGTTGATCTTAGCCCACAAGGGCTATGGCATTCATATCTCACCACAATTTTCCTGGGGTGTTGGATGGGGAAACTATAGGATTTAATGTTTGCCCTGCAGGCTTTCAGTCTTGCTTTGGTCCCATTCCTTCCTGTTCCTCAATTTCTCCCTTTGGAATGGGGATGTTCACCCTGTGTCTTTGTATGTTCCAGCTTTTTAAAAGGGCCAAAATTAAGTTTTCCTTCCAATCTCAGAAGAGACTCTGGACTCCAACTTTTCAGCAATGCTAAAACTGTTAGCACTCCAGAAATTCTAGAGATAGATTAAATGCATTTTAAATTTAAAAAAAATCATTCCAGGGCCAACAAGATAGCTCAGAGGACTAAGCTCTTACTTAGGTAAGTGCAAGGACCAGGGTTTGATCCCCAGCACCATACACACAAACATACATATACATACAAATTATTTCACTGGAAAAATTAAAATGTATTAGCATGATCCCTGTTCTAAGAGACTTTTTTTTTTTTTTTTTGGCAGAATTGGGGATTGAACTCAGGCCCTTACACTTGCCAGGGAAGCACTTATTCCACTGAGCCATCTCCCCAGCCCATTCTTTTAGAAATAATCTAGATGATATTACAACTTTAAGTTGGCCTCTTCACTTCTGCAGCCCATTATTAGACCATGAGGAGGCTCTGACTGCACATAAAAGATACAATATATCTATATGAGTTATAATTATTAGGCCAAAGTTTTGCTAAGATTAAAGAAAATAAAAACTCAATGATGCACATACATTGGACTGCTGTGGAGAGGATGGATGAAACATTCTAGGAATAATATTAACAAAGTAAACAAAGTAATAAGGAAGTCACAGAGACAAAGGACAGCAAAGGATCTTATCACCTTTTTTGCCTTTGCAGCCTATTTCTTACCACAGAAAGACAAAGACATTTCACAAAATTCCTGTTACTAGATAACCTAAAGACCCAAAGGTTTAGCATTTTTGCTTGCAACGTAACCTGTAATCCCAAAAGGTCAAAGGCACACAAGCCACGAATACCTCCTACTGTATATCTATAAAAACACAGGAACACAGAAAAATGGGGAAAGGATATAGGAGAATAATTCAAAGAAAATAAAATGGCTCTGACAAAAATATGCTCAACTGCATCTATGTTAAAATAAATTTGAAATAAAAGTATACTGAGACAAGTTCCATTACAATAGGCAAAATCTGAGTTTGCTAGCACACATGTCAACAAAAGAAGCTGAAGTCTCATATATCGCCGAGATGAAAATAAATTGTACATTTGTGGAATATAACTCGATATCTACCAAAACTATAAAAACAATCCTCTTCTCAAAATTTGCCCTACAGATGGCATGAGTACTGAGCTACTGTGACACAACATTGGCCATCACAGAAAAAGGCTTCAAACACGTTCATTCAATAGAGAAATGGCTAAAAAAATTATGGTACATTCATGTAAAAGAAGGCTATGCTGGTGAGGGTGATGATGTTGGAGAAGGAGAAAAAGAAAGAAGAAAAGAGGAGAAGGAGAGGAAAGACTGGTTGTAGTGTATCCTGTAATTTCAGGATAAAGACATATAAGCAGCAGAATAGGAAGAAGAGAAAGAAGAACCTTTGTGTTCTGAAATGGAAAAGTATCTAAGAATCCAAGTAAAAATAAACAAATAAGAATCAGGTCCGGAAGATGTGTAGTTAACAAAGAGGGGCAACATATTTGTTCATATTTTTCAAAAGAAACCTCAGAAGGATACACAGTAAACTCATAAAAGTGGTTATCTTACAAAAGGATAATAGAGACTTCTGCATCTTTACATATTTTGAAGTTTGTGAAAGTATTAAAGACTCAAAAAATTTTAGAAGTTAAATGAGCTTATTAAAAACAACTGTTAAGGTACAATGGATACTGTCAGAGGGAAAGAAACTGTTACAGGAGAAAAACAACTGGGATGAGGGAAAGGGGAAAAGAAAGAGGGGGAAAAGGCAATATTTATGTATATAAATAGGATAGCTTGGATTATTATACTGCTGATTTCTGCTGGTCTTAAATTTAATGCTTAATTTTTTTCTACTTTTTAATTTTTTGTAATTTTTTGACCAAACTTATCGGTTTATATCTGATAATCTGAACAAATAATTTGAAGATAATAATATGCATTGTAACAATCATTGTTGAATACCTATCATTTTGTTTAGTGAAATTCTATATCATTTCTATTTTTTTACTGTATTTTAAATTCTTTTTAAAAAATAAAAAAAATAGCTGTCACAAGTAATGCAAGATTTATAAGAAAAACGAGAAACACAATCTTTCCTTTCTTCACATATACCTAAATTAACTTCCCTGTAGAGAATAAAGATTGTGTAATTTCCAAATGAAATCAGACAATAAACACAATAGTTCCAAAAATAAAATTAGAAAAGCAAGATTTTCCTCACAAGTACTGACCTTGGCTTGCTTCTTGGCTAGCTTCTTTGCTTTTTTCTGTAAGTGCTTACTTGTTCCTGAAGGGATATCCTTTCTCTCTTTTATATAACTGTCATTATCTTTTTCGTCTTCACTCTCTTTACTGTCATCCTCCATTGTCTTTTTCAGATTTTTATCATTTATACTTTTCTTAACACTCTTAAAATATGGACAAAATATGGATTAAAAGCAAAATTTTCCAACTACAACTTCATGAAAAGAAAATCAAAACTTTTACCAAAAGTTTTACCAAAAGTTTCTTCTATTCCTATCTTACACCAGTTTCATTTTCCCAACATTTGAACATGTACCTAGGACAAAACTTATCTCACATACTAGTCAGGAAGCTTCATACACTCAGAAAAATGACCAAGCAAAACAGTAAAAAGGTGCTGGGGAGATGGCTCAGTAGAATAAGCACTTTCCTGGCAAGCATAGGATGTGAGTTCAATCCTGAGTTCTGCAAAAAAAAAAAAAAAAAAAAAAAAAAAAAAAAAAACCACACACAGCAAAAAGCCAAGTTTAAATGCAAGTGTAATAAGAGAATAGAATGAATTGTATTAGATCCATGCTGTATCATGCTGCAAACAAACCCATTTCTAAATGCACTGTATTTTTAAGTTATTTATATTCCTCTTTTTTATTTCCTAGCATGTAAATGATAATTTTAGAGGAAGACAAAAATCAGGTTTGGTGAGACTGTAGTCTCTAACAAGGCAAAGGCTCTTAATTCATATGAAGTTGAATAATAATTTATACAATGTTGGACACATTTTTTTTCCTACAACTACTTTAGAGGAAACAAATTAATCTGCCTTAAACTGACATAATGGTATTTAACATTTAGTTTAAAATAATACTTTTTTTTTTGCGGAACTAAGGCTTGAACTCAGGCCCTTGCACTTGCCAGGCAAACACTTTTTCTACTGAGCTATCTCCCTGGCCCTATTAATAATTATTATTAGAATTTGAGTAAAAAATGGGTTAGATAAATGGGTAACATTAATATTAATTAGCTAACATTGACACTAAGTGCTAATACTACTACTTAACATCTAGTTAAAACTGTAAAGAACTTGCAGTCTTTAAATCTCACTTACTTACTTATTCATTTATTTAATTTTGCAGTACCAGGGATTGAACTCAGGACTCTGTGCTTGGCAGGCACTTACTCTACTGAGCCATCTCTCCAGCCAGAATTTATAGTCTTAAATAATGAAAATAAATAGTAATCTCAGGAAAATACATGTAAACAAACAATTTAACTACTTAGAATTTAGATACATCACTCTCTTTTGTTTTTCTACATTAACTTCTTCTCTAAAAGAATTTAACCCAGGGGCTGGGAAGATAGCTCAGCAGAATAAGCATTTTGCTGGCGAGCGCAAGGGCCTCAGTTCAACCCCCGGTTCAAGAAAAAAAAAAAAAGAATCTAACCCATTTTTTTTTTTTTTATTCAATTCCTAAAAACTATTTGTCAAACAGATTAATCAAATTTCAAAGGTTGGCCTGATAGGTCAGTGGACTAAAGTGCCTGCTTAGACAGAGCATAGGAGCTGGGGTTCCGTCTCTGGAGTGCTGTGCCAGCCCTGCCTATGGAACACGGTGAGACAGAGATTGAGACTGGGCATGTGGTGGCGCCTATAATCCCAGCACTTGGAAGGCTAAAAACAGGAGAATCACTAGGAGTTCAATCTGTGTAGAGAGACCCTGGAGACCTTAATACATTAAAAAAAAATTAATCAAATTTGCTCTATAGTCTAGTAATATATAAATAGGCTTCCCACATAAAATCCAACACAGTCTAAAAAACTACAATCTATTTTAATAAAAAAAAAACCAATTACCTTACCTGATCATCTAAAACGGGAAGTGACAAATCAAGGAATGATTCATGAACCAAGGACACCTTAATTAACCAAAACAGAAAATGTAAAAGGAAGAAAACAATTCACAGTAAATATTACTCTTGGGAAGGTAGGGCAAGAGATAGGTTTTAATAAATAAAGTGTTATTCAAAGTTGAAATAAAAAATTATACAACAATGAGGACTATAGATTACGAGAAATAAAACATTAATTTCTTCAAGATTTTAAGACTTGTATTTCCAGCAGACATACACATCCAACCAGTTCAACAAAAGAATGTTCTATGAAGTTAGACATTTGTTTTTGAAAGAATCAATTGATACACTATACTCAATGCATATGAATTAGTAAATCCAGGCCATGGTGTACCCACTTACAGTCCTGCATTCATCACACATGATTGTACTGGTTAGTTCACCACCAAAGATGCGATCCACAAAACTTGGTATTGATTTTTTCTTTTCATAATCTATAAAGAAAGAAGTTTCATTTAATCATTTACCCAAGATTTATCAGAGTAAAACACTGTGCACCCCAGCAAGTCTTTCTACATCAATATGTTTATCAGCAAAATGATCATATCAGATCAGAATAAGGTAACATTTTACTACCTTGATCTAGCCCTGATAGTCAAACAGCATGTCTTGATACTATAATAGCAAACTGGGGAGACAAAAAGAAACTTCAGGAAAATATTTCAGAACCAGGAATGGAGGCACATGCCATAACCTCAGCACTATACTGTCATAAGTTCAATGCCAGTCTGGCCTGCCTAGTGAGTCTGAGGTCAGCCTGATGCTGTCTCAAAAAACTAAAACAAAAAATTTCATGCAAAATTTTCCTTTTGGTTTTTCTATATCCCAAGAAATGATCTTAAATTTAATGGAAGGTGGCATAAACTTATTTTCTGATTACCTAATTTTCCAAGTATATGAGATATATAAGTATTATTAAAAAAAAAAAAAAAAGAAATGTATAAGTATTACTCAAATAATAGGTATCTATTTAAGCAAGAGCATTCAGGCTTAATGGTACCAGTAGCCATAATTCTTATACTGACCAGGGTCTAACCAGGAGGCAAAGTTGCTACAAACTGATTAAAACCATTAAAATAACAGTAATGCTCAGTTTTGGCCATTTAAACTTAATTAAAATTAAAGGGGCCAGGGAGATGACTCAGTGGAATAAGCACTTCCCTGGCAAGCACAAGGGCCTGAGTTCAATCTCCAGTTCTGAAAATAAAAAAAGATAAAATTAAATAAAAATTTAGTTCTTCATTAGTCATTTATGTACTCAAGAACCACACAACTAGCAGCTCTAATGTATGAAAACAGTATGTATATGATGCGTTCCTTCATCACAGTAAGTTGTATTAGATTGCAAAAAGGTTTTTGTAAGTCACATATCATTAAAAGTTGGTCCCATATGAATAACCAGCTACTGACAACTCATACTAGAAGTGTAATTCATGTGTTACTACTATTGATAATTCTGAATCCTTGAAAAAAGAAAACTGTGATGTCACTTTACTTCTTTCTATAAATTTGACCATAATGATGTATAAAAAGTATATACAACTTAATTTTTCTAATATTCACCTATGAAGCACTGAATATTTTAAAAAAACCAATAGTGACATAAAGAAATTATATATTAATAATTATAGATTTGAAATACATGTGCTAGAAATCTTGTCCTAATGTTACAGAGGAATTCAACTATAATGTTTTAGTTCAAAAAGTGCAACATTACCTTTCACTTTATTTTTTAGTTCTTCATCCAATTTTTCAGTAGAATTACCAAATGCTTTAAGAATTCCTTTACTCACTCTCTAAAAGTAATAAAATGGATATATATACACTATTAAATTTTAAGTTTTATAGTTATTTTCCTTAGAAAATAATGTAATCAAAAGAAAGAAAATATGTAATCAAGTCTGGAAAGAATTAAGATGTAGCTCCCCAGATTTACTAAAATAAAAATTAACATTTCCAAGGTCACATTTCTAAAATTAATTCAAGGAGGTAAGAAGAGTTATGCCACTATAGCAATCCCTTTTACTTGAACAAAGTTACTTTCTTATTTCAAGACTGTAAACCTGTTCACACCAAAGCTCTTTTAAAGATGCCCATTTCCTTAGGAAAAACAGACATACATAACCTGTCCTACAAGCACAATGGTTACTTAAGAGCCACTTCCACACCAATATCAAACTCCATCATTCCTGGGTAAATATGAACTATTCTTGTCTTTCTTTCTTTCTTTTTTTTTTTCAATTTAAAAATAGTTTTGAAGCTAAATAGCCTTGCAGTTTTCAATGGAGAGAAGTTCAGAATAAAAAAAAAATTGTTATCTGCAGCTTATCACTGTGAAAGTTCTAAAATGGAGGACTTTCATTCTAATAAAGATTCTAAACTCTATATCCTAGCTTCAGAATCTATAAGCCGAAAACAGTAATAGCATCTATCTCACAGAACAGTAAGAACTTAGGTAGATCATAAAAAAATTCCACAGAATGACAGAATTAGTTACCACTGTTGCTATTATAATTAATTATATTAACATTCCCAAGTATATTATTTCACATCCTGCCAATTAACAAAAATTTTTAAATGCAACAAATGATTCTTAACTCTTACAAAACAAAAATGCTTCCTTTATTACATCATCCTTAGGAAAAAAGTAAAGTGGTGCTAAAACTGGGAATTATTTTTCAAGAAACATTTTCTCTGTAGTTTTTCTAGGATAGGCTAATCATCAGAACCCTTAAAGAAAAATTATTTCTTGGCACTTAGACCATTGAGCTATCTCCCTAGACAGCTTAATGCTTTTAATGAGTTTATTGTCAAATAAAATAGTACGCAGGTCAAAAAAAAAGGAAAAATTATTTCTTAAAACAACTAGGATGTAGAACATTTGCTTAGCATCCATAAAGTCCTAGGTTAAATTCCCAGCAGCACACATATAAAAAAAACAAAATTAAAATAAATCAAATAGATTAAAAAAAAAAAAAAAAAAGTAAACTTAAAACATCTCAAAAAAGTGAGTAATTTCTAAAGCACTTGAATTATTCTAACAAAGAAAAGACACTGGCTGAAAAAGCTAGTATAGAAAAAAAATGTTAAAGTATAAAGACCTTAGCTCAGCAGATTAAAGCACCTGTCAGCAGGCACAGGGACAGTGGGTTCAATCCCTGGGCCTGCCATGCTAGTCCTACCCTCACGGTGTGCTGAGATGGCAATTGAGACTAGGCATGGTGGCATGTGCCTATAATCCCAGCTCTTGGGAGGCTGTAAATAGGCGGATCACTATAAGTCTGATCTAGCAGTGAGATCCTAAACATCCTGTAGACCCTTCCCTAAAATACAATAAATAAATAAATAAGTATAATGGTCTCAAACACTAGCTTTCACTGCTTTAATAACCCCTAGGATGGCCAGTGGTAGGTGGGCTCATGAGATTACATGTACAACACAATGGTCATGATATGCTAACTTGGTGTTCTTCTGCTCTCATCCCATCCAATAAATAGCGAAGTAGCTCCTGGCTGTCTTGTTGCTGGTAGCCTCTAAACCGCACTGCCCTACAGAAGAAAAAAGAAAAAAAAAAAAAAGAAAAGCAATGATAACTAAAATTTGAAGCTATTTTTCTTTTTTTTCTTTTTTTTTTTTTGTGTCTTTTTGAGACAGGGTCTTCCTATGCAGTTCAGGCTGGCCTTGAGCTCACTTTGTAGCTCAGGCTGGTCTCGAACTCACAACAATCCTCCTGCCTCAGCCTCCCAAGTGCTGGGATTACAGGCATGCGCCACCACGCCTGGAAGAAGCTATTTTTCTTAAACCTTAGAATCATATCATAAACATCAGAATGCTATAGTTTTCTCAAATTTCTGTTCAGTCTAATAAACGCACTTAGAAGAGTCCAGTTATCACAAAAAGAACATTTATTCACATTTGCATAAAATAAATTGTGCTTTCATAGATACATTTACTAGGTTGACTAATGCTACTAATTTTTAACATTACTTCTCACTATCTTACTGATGCACTGAAAGCATAATCAAGTGGATACTCACTTTTTACAGACCTGAGCAAAGAGTTCTTTAGGTGTCACAATTCCCTTCTGGGTCTCCTGCATCTCACTGAGAAACTGGTTCATGGCTAAAGTCAGAGGGCCAGGAGGCTCAAGGTTTATTTCTAGGGGTTCCTGAATATGGGAAAAGAAAATTATTTTCTGCAGGCAAATTTTAGAGCCATTTACTTTACCAAATATAAGTTATCTTGCCAACATACCTGTTAGAACTATCCCAATGAAAAGTTTGAAATGTACATCAAAATACATACAAGCTGACTACTTTAGAAAGAAATTAGCTCTATTTCAAATTTTATTTATTTATTTATTTATTTATTTATTTATTTATTTATTACAATACTGGGGATTGAACTCAGGACCAGGCAAGCACTTATTCTACTGAGCTATCTCCCAAGCCTATTTCAATTTTAGATTGAATAGATCAGAAACTTACTGCTAAGAATTGACAGAGTTAAGGGACAGCCTTGATAGCTCAGCTTAGGCAGAGCACAGAGACTGGGGTTTGATCCCCAGTGTGCTGTGTGGGCTCCACCCTTGGGGCATGCTGAGACAGGCAATTGAGACTGGGCATGGTGATATGCACGTAAAATCCCAGCACTTGCAAGGCTGAAAACAGGAGAATCAGTATGAATCTGATCTACATAGTGAAACCCTGTAGATCCTGTATAAATGTAGAAAAAAAAAAGAATTGATAGGAGTTAAAGCAAAATATAAATAATACAAATGGGTAGGGCAGAATTCATTTGGCTACACTGTCCTTAAGTCACCTTAAAAGCTGCTAAGAATATTGGGCTCACAACATCTATTCCAAGAAAAGGAAGAACACTAGCACCCAGCAAAACATGGCAGATTGCAGCAAGAAAATGGGAAGACTCCTTAAAATTTGTATTAACCTGAAAATGTTGAACTTAGCCAAAAATAAAATAGACATGTCTCAATTCTTTAAAACAATTTAGAATACAGATATTCACAGAGAAGTTATAAATAAAACAAAAATTTTAAAGCACATACAGTTAGTGCCAAATTAGGAGGTTCAATTTTTATAACTGCTCCAGACATTTTCACTTCTTTTAGTAGTTCTCTAAGCACTGGTGTTTGTGACAAATTCTACAAGGACAATGGAAAAGAAAAATTACATAAAGGCAAATCCACTGATACAAATTATCTAATTGTGTATTCTACTGAAACAGGAAATCATAACTAGCACAGAACTCTTCATTGTATCAAGAAACTAAAGATTAAGGCATACTCTTCTACCCACTTTATCCAGCTTATAAAAACCAGTTCTGATCTTATTTATCATTTCACAGGAACATTCTCTTATCACTCAGTTCAACATAGCTATCCCATATCCTACCACATTTCTCTGACCATAACTTCACACCTCTTGTAAACAACATACTAGTATCTCTACACTCATAGGCAGGAGCTACAACTGTTGTAACAAAATCCCTTTTTCTGTGGTCATCACAAAGACGTCCCTGGTGTTAATCTGAATACATGGAAATACACAGAGGAAAAAGCTCAATAATGAAGGTAACAAACCAATGGGGGAAAGGATAGGTACTAAGAAAGAGAGAAAAGTGATGCTAGCACCTGCATAACTGCATTGAAGAAACACGTATTTCCCAAATTACTGAGTCCTTTCACTGTCGTCTGGGAAGCAGAATTCTTGGGAGAATTTTCCTTAGCCATGTTTTCTGTTTTTTCCTTCTCCTGTTCATTTTTACTTTCTTTTTCTAATTTTTTATTTTCAAGTTCAATGGTTCCTTTATCTTTCTCTGTTCAAAAGAAAAAAAAAAAAGAAAATATTTGATAAAATACATCATACAGCCTTATCAAACACAAACTTATACTTGGAACAGATTAACAGAATTTGTGGTTATATTTAATAAAATTATTTGTCAAAAATTTGATTTTAAATGTTATCTAGCCAGGCATGGTGGTGCAGGCCTGTAATCCCAGCACTCGAGAGGCTGAGGCAGGAGGATTGTTGTGAGTTCGAGACCAGCCTGAGCTGCAAAGTGAGCTTAAGGCCAGCCTGAACCATATAGTGAGACCCTGTCTCAAAAAGACAAAATAAATAAATAAATAAATGTTATCTAACAAATACAAGGAAATTACCACAGAATGAACTAATAAAGAAATGTTCATTACTGACATAGCATTGATTTAACAAAAGAAATCAAACAGTATATGCTTTGGGATCTCCCTTTTAACATAAAAACTACACAAATGAGTGAACAGCTTACAGTGTCAAAATGGAACATAAAATCAAATGAATATGGACATAATTTTTTTAATGAATTTCATGGGCTGACAATTTTGAAGTAAAGAACAATTATAGCTTGATAAAGATACTAGTGACTTGGGGGCTGGAGAGGTGGCTCAGTGGAATAAGTGCTTCCCTGGCAAGCACAAGGGCCTGAGTTCAATCCCCGGTTCAGCCAAAAAAAAAAAGGATACTAGTGACTATCTAAAGAACAAGCTTAACATATGCCCACCAGTGGACAGTCATGCGTGTATCACTGGTGGTTCAAGTTGGCTGGCAAATAGTATGTTCAAATCAGAGCCACTCAGCAGCGAGACATGATTATAGCCCCACTATGAAATGTGGTAAAGCAACTGCTGTATTCCAAACCAATCACTGCAAGTAG
Source organism: Ctenomys sociabilis (assembly GCA_004027165.1). NCBI lineage: Eukaryota > Metazoa > Chordata > Mammalia > Rodentia > Ctenomyidae > Ctenomys > Ctenomys sociabilis. Next base: position 10,296 of record PVKA01012562.1, on the reverse strand, counting down.
TAGAACACCCAAGGAGCTTCAAAGCTTTATTTAGAAGACAGAAAGTAGTCTTCCTATTACAATATTTATGAATAAATACAGTAGAAGGTAGGTCTATTAAGTAAATCCATAGCCAGGTTTAGGGGATCAGGCCAGCTGCCCATTAGCACAGTCTGAGGCCCTTTATTCTATGAAACTACCTCACTCTCACATCCCTTCTGATGCTAACACCTTATAACTACATATTTTCAGTTTTGCATTATGAACCAAAAATTGTTTCATATCTTAAAATCAACTCTAACTAACATTATTCAGCCATATATAGTAGTAAAAGAAATAAATCTAAATACCAATAGATACAGTGCATAAATATCACGATATTCACTAAGAAATAAATTACCTGGTTTGGGAGTTGTAATAACACTTGCTTGTTTTCTAACATAATCAACCACTTGGCCCAATCGGCTTGAACTGCAATACTGGACTTCGTTGTCGCACATGTAACACCTATATCCCAAAAGATTAAAGAAGAAAAATGACAAACTGACAACTAAAAAAGGGAGAGCTGAAAGAATAATTCCTATAGCCCCAGTATGTAATGCCTAATTATTCTATTAGAAACACTAATGGCAAATAAAATGGCAGAGCAGGGGGCAGCAGCATTTGCATGATCTGGAGTCTGACACCTTGAAAATAACAACTTAGCAAAGAGCAAAGAGAAACAGATTTCTGGAAAATGGGAGGGAACTGACAGGAAAATTAGAAATGACAGGTATGGTAGAGAAATGCAGCACGATGCAGAGAAAAGAAAGAAGCAGTGCAGAAGCTCACTCTGCCTTCAAGGAGAGGAACCTGCTGCCACAGACTCAAGGTCAGCTCTAGGGTTAGGAGCTCCAAAGAGAAACAAGGCACTGGGCCAGCAGCACTAGCCCCAGGAAAACATACTTACCTGGCAGGGGAGATACCATGATCACTAGCCCCATAAAAAGCCACAGCTACTGTAAACTTTAAAAACAGTGAGGGTTTTCTAAATCTAAATGTTAGAACAGAATCTCTTCATCTGCTGAAGATAAAGGAGGTAAAACTCTTGAAGACACAGGTGTAGGGAAGGACTTCCTGAACGGAACCCCCAATTAAACAAGAAATGATACCAAGAATCAATACTTCAGACTGTATCAAATTAAACTTTCTCCTTAGCAAAGGAAACAACCTATAAAATTAAGAAACAACCTACAGAATGGGGAAAAAATGTCACCTAGTCATTGAAAAAAGGACCAATATCTACAATTTACAAAGAAAAAAGTGCCCCCCATCAAATAAGATTCAATTAAAGAACTGGCAACTGAAATGGTCCCTTAGAAGAATTATAAGTGGCCAACAAATACATAAAAAAGAATTTTCAGGGCTGGGAATATAGCTTAGTGGCAAGTACAAAGTCCTGAGTTTTATCCTCAGTACCAAACGTGGGGGAGTTCATTATCTGGCCATAAATTCTTCTCTATTTTCATTTTTATTTTTTTATTTTTTTTTTGTCTTTTTTTTTTTTTTTGAGACAGGGTCTCACTGTGTAGTTCAGGCTGGCCTTAAGCTCACTTTGTAGCTCAGGCTGGTCTCGAACTCACAACAATCCTCCTGCCTCAGCCTCCCTAGTGCTGGGATTACAGGCATGCGCCACCACGCCCGGCTCTTCTCTATTTTCTTGTCTCTCTCTCTCTCTCTCTCTCTCTTTTTTTTTTGTAGTTTTTCAAATGCAGGGCCTTCACATTCACCTACATCCTTGGTCCTTTTTGAGGCTTTTATTTTCAGGCATGGTCTCACTAAGTCAACAAGGTGACCAGACTCTGCTCAAATCTGACTTTCTCCTGCCTCAACTTCCCATTATGCTGCTACAGAGATATGCAGCACCATGCCTGATTTATAACCTATGCAATTATATTTGTTTGTCATACTATTAAAACCTCATAGTATCATACCCTCTACCTTCTTTGATGGTACACAGATGCTGAAGGAAATTTAACTTCATTTCTTAAAAATTTCTTTTTTTTTTTTTGGTGGAACTGGAGGATTGAACTCAGGCCCTTCTGCTTGCAGGCAAGCATTTATTCTTCTGAGCTATCTCCCCAGCCTCTTTTTTATTTTTAATGACATGCTGTTTTATTTTTTTTCATCTTTTATATACATATTTATTTGGTATAGGAAAAAATTTTCAAACAATTTCATTATCTATATTTCACATAATTTCCACCTAAGGGTACAGGAGTGAAACTTACCAGACACTCCAGTTGTCCAAGCCAAGAACCAGACAGTGAACCTCAGACCTTGGTATCATGTAGTGCTTCAAGGCATGCTGCTCCTGAGAATTTCTGCCACAACCCTAGAGAATTATTAACAAAAAACACTATCACAAAATTCACCAGGAGGGAATTCATAATCTATCACAAAGATAGAAGTACCTCAAGAACTTTGGTTATTCTTAACAATTTTTTTCAGTTTAATGTTCCTAAAAGAAAGTTTTGTTTTTATGGGCAAAGTTACTACCCTCCACTCCATCTACTTTTCCAACTTAAGTCCCCAGTCTCCTACTTCACCTGTCCACATGCCAGCTACCAGCTAAACTTCTCGGCACTTTCACAACTAAAGGATTTGGCTCATGTTAATCCATCTGCCCCGGAATCTTTACTGCCACCTGACCAAATCTAAGACTGTGTTCAAAGCAATCTTTCTCCAGAAGCCAATGCCTACTCTTCTACATGAGAAAAATATGGTAGCTTTTCTGTAAACAAATTTCCCTAGAGCATAATATAAATTCGTAGCAGCATTCCTTTTTTCTTTTGATAGCATCTTAACTATACAGTTCTGGCTGGCCTTGAATTCTCTTTGTAGCCCAGGCTGTTCTGAAACTTGCAATGATCCTCCTGTCTCAGACTCCCAAGTGCTGGGATTATAGCTGTGTGCCACTACACTCAGCTCTTATTTCCTATTTTGTATTAAACTTCATATCCTTTCTCCTATATAATATAAATCTCAAAGTCTCACATTAATGGAATTACTCTCTTACCAAAAGATCCTAGCATCCTTTAGGAGGCAGGCAATAAGCATTAATTGAACAATCCACCTAACGAGCACAGAAAATGATCAATTAAAATGTGCATAAGCTTATTTATTTAAAAAAATTTTAAAAAGATGAGTTCTTTTTGCTTCTATGTAGTTAGTTTTTTGGGGGGTTTTGTTTGCTTTTTGTTTTTTCCTGTATTTAGGACACAGGTCTACAGGGTCTCACTATGTAGGTAGACTCATAGTGATTATCCTGCTTTCAGCCTCCCAAATGCTGGGATTACAGGCATGTGCCACCACGCGCCACCACTCCCAGTCTCAATCGCTGTCTCAGTGCACCCTGCAAGTGGAGATCAGGATCTCAGGATCAGACCTAAGCCGCTGCACTCTGGCTAAGCAGGTGCTTTAGTCCACTGAACTATCAGGCCAGCCCTACTTTCATCTAGTAAGAAGTACATCTTACTGGTACCTCTCTAAAGGAGGCAACCAAATATTATACTACAGGTTTAGTTTCTAACAGATATATATATAATATATATATTTTTTTCTTTTTATATATTTGGAGAGAAACAAACACCAGTGGCTTCTAATTCTTTAATTATGATATCAAGCACTACTGATTTAATTTATCCCACACATTTAATTTCAAAATAAATGAATAAAAATTTGTTATTGCTAGGCATGGTGGTGCACCTCTGCAGTGCTCACATCAGGAAGCCTGTCACAAGTTCAAGGACAGCCTGGACTACACAGTGAGTAATAGGGTCTTGTTAGGTATTTTCAGGTGGCCTGGCCACCTGAAATACCTAACAAGACCCTATTACAAAAAAACAAGGCAAAAAGAGTTGCAAACCATTTTATATCTTAAAATAATGAAATTTTACAAATAGAGAACAGCTTAACACTTTGGGCCTAGGGAAAGGGGTAGCAGCGAGGCTGTGGGTATCATCATAAAAGGACCACAAAAAGTGATCTATGTATTGCTCAAACTAACCATTCTTACAGAGGTAGTGAAGACCAATCTACACAGGTGACAAAATGTAAAGACTATTATACACACAACAGACAACAGGAAGAAAAAAATACATACGTACTTGAGATTGGTGAATTTTATAACGTCAAAATCCTGGTTTTGATACTGTACTAGTTTTATAAACATCACTGGGAAAAACTGTACAAAATGTATAGGAATATCTTTGCATTATTTCTTAAAATGTATGTATATCTATAACTACCTCAATAAAATTTTTCAACTTAAAAAAAATATTGACACAAATACTGGTTATCTGCCTCATCTTGTACCTCATGACAAGATAACTCCATTGGGTTTCCTTAACTGTCAGCATTACGGGTCTCTGGGAGTCCTGACCATGGCAATACCTATAAGCTGGTAGAAACCCACTTATCCCATGAGATCAAAGTACTGATTCACACCCACAGCCTGAAATGAGGTCTGATGCAAGCTCACAGCCCAGGCAATCCTCCACCAGGAAGCAGCCTTAATGAAAAGAAGCTGACTTGCTTCCTCTCCAGTCACTACCGAAGCGGAGACTGTGTTCAACAACTAGTCTAAGCACAGGAACAAAGTCCTGGTCCCATGCCTCAGCTCAGAACATCTCTCTAGCACCTTGTACAATACCAAAACATTATGAAAACAGTTTGCAATGTATTAATTTATCGAATCTGTATTGTTAAGGTGTCTTGAAACTGTCTGATTGACATTTGTAGTTCAATAAAATAAAATAAAAAAGAAAGAAGCAAAAGCAAACACACACACACACAAAAAAAGAACATCTCTCTAAGGCCAGAGTCCACTGTGTCATCAGCTACAACACTATTCCAACTACATCTTCATGCAGTTTCTTTGCTTATTTGTGTTTCCCAGCTTTTACTGGTGTGGTACCAGAGAATACTCCTCAAAAAACTACCAATAGTCTCAGAGTCAGTTCCCCAGAGAATAAGACCTATGCCAGTTGGCATCTTGCTTACAATATACTTAATAAAACATGTTCAAAGACCTTTCTAAAATATCACATTGAGCAAATTGTAAGCATACCTGATGGCCACATTTAAGACACAGCCAAACTGAAGGAGTTTCTTCTGTTTCTTCTTCAGACTGATCTTTTATTTTATTGTCCAGTTTACAGTCTTGGCAAATATTCCATTCTACATTCACTAAAGCCTTTTTCAAATTACCTTGTTCCAATCCTTTTCTAATGTGTCTGCAAATAGGTTCTATTAAAACACAATTTGAAGTCAAAAATAGCCTTTTATTCAGTTGTCAAGATTTAACCTTCTTTCAAATTTTAAAAATGAATTACACTATAAACAAGATTTTAGGTTATCAGGATAAAATCTGATATTCAATTATAATGGGATAATTATGTTTTGCTTTTTGGTGATAACAGACAATGAACCTAGGACCTTCTACATGCTAGATAAGTGAGTTGTACCACTCACCTATACGCCCAACCTCTGAGAAAGAGACTGCATACAAATTTGAAACTTTGCTTATCTGAAGTCCTATGTAGAATCACCATCACTCCTATGAATTCCCTTCAATTTATTTGCCTATTTTCTTTTTTTGCAGAACTGGGGATTGAACTCAGGCCCTTGCACTTGCCAAGGAAGCGCTTATTCCACTGAGCCATCTCCCTGGCCCCCCCGTATTTTCTTTAAAGTAAGACCATTTACCATAATTCTGGTCTCTTTTATCTGAAAAGGGTTGACAAGAAAAGTTCTTTAGTCAGCTGCCAATACTCCTACTATGGGGCTCCTGAGATGGCTCAGGAGCCTGAGTTCAATCCCCGGCTCTGCCAAAATAAATAAAGAATTAAATAAATAAAAATAAAAATACACCTAGTGCAAGCCAAGCAACAGGCTAAATTCCAGGGAACTTAAAAATGACCAAGACATAAAAGCCAGGCGTGGTGGCGCAGGCCTGTAATCCCAGCACTCGGGAGGCTGAGGCAGGAGGATTGTTGTGAGTTCGAGACCAGCCTGAGCTACAAAGTGAGCTTAAGGCCAGCCTGAACTGCATAGTGAGACCCTGTCTCAAAAAGACAAAAAAAAAAAAAAAAAAGACCAAGACATATCTTTAAGTAGCTCATATTATGACAGGGTTCACATTCTCCCTGAGTGGTTCACAGCTAACTAATGTATAGCAATCTATAAAACATACTGTACATCAAAGAGAAGGCTAAAGTTGCCAGAAAGTTAGCACTGGAATTGTTCTGTACTAGAATAAAAATCTGATACTGAGTAAACACTAACTATATCAAGAAAAGAACTGTATACGCACAGAAAGTAACAAAAGTTTATTTTTATTACATTCATAAAGTTAAATTTTATCTAAATCTGTAATAGTACTAGATTAAATAAGTAATTTAAAAATATGCACACATGGTCCTTCATTGCTATCAAAATATGCTATAAAATGCCAATAAGTGGTATGGTGACATAATACTGAAATGCAAATTACATAACAAAATACTTTGATCTTATTTTTATATATTAAAACATCTATTATGGATATAAATGTTAAAGAGTCAATTAACGAAATATACCTAAAGATTCAGAAGAATCATCAACTGGACCAGTTTTTCCTTTTGTCCGTTTCTTTCCCATGTTGGCACTTTATAGATTACTTATTGACATAAAATAAAAATCTGGAAAACAAGATAAAGTTAGCTTGACCCCCCCAAAAAAGTGCATTTAATACTGTTCTGAAAGGTAAAAGATAGCAAAGCCATATATTTTGCATTTCTATCACACTTTAAAATTTACAAAGACCATTATAAGTATTATCTAATTTTTAACAATTGTGAGTAGACAGGATAATACCATGTCTATCAGACTGACATTGGGGAAATAATCTTAGCAAAATTAAGAGGTTTTCAATACATATAGATGTCAAGGACAGCATTCTTTTGTTTTTTTGAGACAGGGGCTTCCTATATAGTGCAGGCTGGCCTCAAACTCATACCTATCCTCCTGCCTCAGCCTCTTATGAATGCTGGGACTGCAGGCGTGCTCCATCACACCCCGGAAGCTTTAGTTTTTATACAGACCTTAAAAAGTCTCAGCACTTGAACTTCACAGGAACTTAACTCATCACTGAATACATTTTTTAAAAATCATAACAACCACTTCCTAAATGGAGTTAGAAAATTTGCAAAAAACTTCAAATCCAAACATAAATATTAAGGGACATATTTTTATGCAACAGTAGTTCCCATAGATATTAGCTAACTGATGAATGCCAAGTGTACTCAACTATGTAGATTACTATATTTTTGTAAAACTTACTTGGAAATTCATGGCAAATCTAACTGTACACCAAATCTTAACTTTTCAGTCAACCATTAAAAAGTTAATCTTGGCTGGGGAGATAGTTCGCTGGTCTAAGTGCCTGCCTGGCAAGCACAAGGACCTGGGTTCGATCCCCGGAACATGTCATTCTGGTCCCATACCATGCTTGGCATTGAAACTGGATGTGGTGGCACATGCCTGTAATCCTAGCACTGGGGAGGCTGAGGGAGGAGGACCACTAAGAGTGTGAGCTGCACAATAAGACCCTGTACCAAATAAATAAATAAATCCAAAAGAAAAAAGATAATCTGACCACTGGTTGTCATCACCTCCCTAAATCAGTATCTGCTAAGTATACTCTTCTGGCTTTTTTTTTCTTTTTGTATTTTAGGGAAGGGTCCACAGGATATTCAGGGTCTCACGACTAGATCAGACTCATAGTGATCCACCTGTTTAAAGCCTCCCAAGAGTTGGGACTACAGGCAAATGCCACCAAACCCAGTCTCAATCACTGTCTCAGTGCACCCCAGGGGAGAGGCTGGCATAGCAGGCCTGGACAAATATAACATTTAATGTAATTTATATTACCTAGAATTACAGATTTTATGGAAACCGAGGGCCCAAGTTCTTGCCTCCAATTTAACTCCCTCTAATCTGTTCTGAACTTGAATGTCAGGTTCATTTTCCAATAATGCCATTTTCATTTTATTAACTTTCTGGATTAAAAGCATTTGATAGTATCCAAGTCCAAGTTCCTGAACTTTTAAGTCACTGTCCTTTATAATTTGGCTCCAAAGGTTTGGCAATGCTTTCCTCACTCCTCAACAGAAGAACTATTAAAGTTTAATTGAATGAAGCCGGGCATGGTGGCGCATGCCTATAATCCCAGCACTCGGGAGAATGAGGCAGGAGGATTATTGTGAGTTCAAGACCAGCCTGAGCTACAAAGTAAGCTTAAGGCCAGCCTGAACTGCATAGTGAGACCCTGTCTCAAAAAGACAAATAAATAAATAAATAAATTTAATTGAATGAAACTTTTGATCTTCAAAGCCCTTCCACAAACATTATTACATCTGATTCTCACAATTGGGGCTTGGGAGATGGCTCAGTGAAATAAGCACTTCCCTGGCAAGTGCAAGTGCTTGAGTTCAATTCCCAGTTCTGCAAAAAGAAAAAAAAAAAGCAAGAAAAGCCAGATTGTAGGAGACTAAAGGATAAAGGGAGGAGATGCCACCTCAAATTCCTTAAATAAATAAATAAATAAAAATAAAAATCTTTGGGGAGCCGGGGAGATGGCTCAATGGAATAAGTACTTCCCTGGCAAGTGCAAGGGCCTAAGTTCAATCCCCGGTTCTGCCAAAAAATAAATAAATAAATAAAAATGATTCTCACAATTCTTTAAATGGGGATATTTCACTAAAGAAACTCAAAAACAAAATGTAAAAGATCACCTGGTGACAGAACTGTAAGGAAAGTGCATTCTCTGGATTCCAAAAATTATCATTCTTTCCTTTCCAATACAATCCATCTCTTCAGCATCCTCTACACCACTGATAGGAATCCTTTTAGAGATGAGGGCCCACAGTAAGCTAAAACCCACTAACTATATCACAGAATACCTACACTGCAATTAAACTTGAATAGTGAGGTTTTATTTAGAAAAAAATAGGGCTAGCGAGATAGCTCAGTGGACTAAGCACCTGCTTTGTTTTTTTCTTCTTCTTTTTCTTTACAGTACTGGAAATTGAACTCAGAACCTTGCACTTGCCAGTCAGCGCTTATTCTACTGAGCTATCTCCACGGCCCTAAGTGCCTGCTTTGGCAAGCTCAGGACCACATGCTGCGCTGGTACCAGTGTCCACTGACTTTTCAATCAAGTCCGGGCCTGGTGGCACATAACTGTAATCCCAGCACTGGGGGCTGAAAACAGAGGACAAATACATAAATAAAAAACAAAATTAAAAGAAAAAACAGGGCCTGGGAGATGGCTCAGTGGAATAAGCGCTTCCCTGGCAAGCACAGAGGCCTGAGTTCAATCCCCGGTTCCGCCAAAAAACTAAAACAACTCACACATTGATATCTGTTTTAAAAACAAAAGCAAGTAATATCCATGTCATTGGACCACCACCACTGCGTGATGTCAGAACAGCTTGATCTCATTTTGTACCTTTAATTTTTAGTTGACATGTTTTCTCCATCTACCCAAATCTTACCAATCCTCTCAGCACTCCATTTCAATGAAGCCTTAGCCTTAACCAATAAAATTCTCCACTGAGCTTTCCCAGTAGCTATAGTACACAATAACAATAGTCATCTCCTCCCTTTATGAAATAGTATGGGAGACTAGTTCTTAATTCTTTAATCTCAACATATTTTTCTTTCTGCTACTTTAATTTCTAAGAGAAAGAAATGTTCCTAGGCAAAACTTCTGAGTTGCCTATAGCATTAAGTGTAGTGTTAGTAGGTAGTACATTCTTAAAGACACTTCTTGCATTGAAATAGAAAAATAGAATAGTACCTGGAGCATAAGATGATTACAGGGTGCAAAGGTAGGTACATAGGAATGAAGTAAGCAAGTTCTGGTGAAAAAGAAAAAGGTGAAGAATGAAGTCAGAAGTCTGGAGTACTGAAGACAGCACTAGTAAATCTGGTTTGAGATTGCAGCAACTCAAACTCCAAAGGAAAACTTGAAAGGCGAATTGTAATTGCTGCAGACAGAAGACATAAGGGATCATTTAAGTCCTGCTGAAAAAGATCCACTAAATACTATACCGGCCACTAATGAGTCATGAAAATAAAGTACGGTGTCAGCAATAAAGCACTAATAAATCTATTAGGTGAGTCTTTAGGTAAGAATCTGCATCTACATCAAATGACTTTTTGTAAGACTCTAGCAAAATTCAAATCAAAGCTGTTCTTGCCAGCTCTCAGACTAATTCCATTCCATCCTTT
>PVKA01012561.1:0-47939 GCA_004027165.1 Ctenomys sociabilis | reverse complement strand
CTGTAGTTAAGAACACATGAAGATATATTTATGCTTGTTGTGGCTGATGTTATAACTGCGTAATAAAACTATGCCAACCCGCTGTAGCAATTATAAAGCATCTGAGTTTCATCGTAGTTTCTGCAAAAACTGAACATGATCATGGAGCCCTAGTGGTGTTTGGTGCCTGCCCTCTTGTCGCCTTTTTGTTCAGACAGGAAGAGAGGTGGAACACGCAGACAACCAACACGGAGCACAATACGCTTCTGTGACCCACGCCCTCGTCTTGTCATTCACTAAGTCACAAAATTCATCACCTTACAATGAAGGTTACTGCTGGTGCACTACTGAGTTAACACGATTTGTGCGAAGTGATTCCTTAACTGCCTGGCGAGGGAGAGACACGCATCATGGCCCAGTCCTGGTAAAGGGTATTCAGTGAGTACATCTCCTGCGGGAGGAATTCCGAGGCCCTCACGTTGGTGAGCCGCAGCTTGGCCCACGAAAGGGCGGCACAAGTGCTCTGAATAATGCAGCAGGTAACTACCTCATCAGGGCTTTGAAATCCCTTAATGCACATTTGAATTTTTCTTTACAAACATCTACCTAATAAAAGCCTTCCATTTTCATCACAATTAAATGCAAAGTGCTTGTGCTTTCAGTTCTGAAATTGGAACCTCCACCTCCTGGCTCCTTTCGCCCACATAGCTTTACAAACACTAAATATCATTTGTCATCTTGGACTTACCCAGAGCACAAGTGGAAATGTTGGTCCTGCTTTCCTTAGGAGCTTTTGAAAAGTATTTCCAACTCCTTTTTTCTGATGGCACTAGGTGACATGCTATTTCTTCATGTAGATCCAGGATGCATTTTAGATGTAAAATAAATATCCTTACATAAGCAAAGGCTGGCTTTTATTTTTCCACAGGAGATTGCACTTCGGACCTTGCACTTGCCATTCAAGTGTCAGCCCAAGAGTGGCTTTTTTTCAACATTGTTTTTTCTTACACTCAGTATTATGTGTGTGTGTGTGTGTGTGTGTGTGTGTGTGTGTGTGTGTGTGTGGAGAGAGAGAGAGAGAGAGAGAGAGAGAGAGAGAGATCTGTTTTTATTATACTGTTTCTGATCATGCCTTTTCCCCTCTCTTTAAAACCTCATGCCAATTTTCTTTCCTCCTGTCTTTATTTCTCTGATTCATCCTTTCAGAGGACTATTGCATATGCTGGAGGCAGAGAGGACTGGAGAAGTCACTGCACCTGGGTAGAAAAAGCATCAATCTTTTCACTGTCATCATCTGTAGAAAAGTAGGACTTCCTCTGCTCTTCCTGAAGGCTGAAGACTGCTCGAATAGAAGCACTGCTGGCTGAAAAGCTTCTGCTAAAACTGCCACACATTTACTGAAGTTCTTTGAGAACTGCAAACATGTAGGTAAGGTGCCTGGAACACAGTAGGTGCAAAATGAACATTTGCAGAGTTGTCATTTCACCGCAGCTGTCTGAGACAGACAATGAAGTTTATTTTGTGGTCCTAGATGAATATCCTAATGACAGGGACTAGATTCTCCTCTGTACCTCTATTTCAATGCATAAATTTCTATCATAATATACTTAAGGAATCACAACATAATTGGTTTTACAAGAGTTGGGATTTTGGTCCACATTAACTATAGATTTATTCTCAACACAGAGGATGCAACATGATCTTAGATACAGCTTTTCTACACATTAAGAGCAAGAGAAAACACAGGCTAAAGAAGAGACTCCATGTTCCTTCTTTTGTGTCATCGTATTTGTTCTAGTTGAACCTCATATCCTAGTTTATAGATTGGCCAATGTAAATTGCTACATCTGGCCTATGGTCTGCTTGCAAATTCAGCTCTATTCTTGACTACAGGGCCCACCTGGATTTTTCCATCTCAGTCTTAAATAGAGTGCAACTACCTCATGTAGCAAGTACACAGGGGCAGCTCCTCTCTCTCCACCTCACATGGCAGTGCTCCTTGGTGACTCATTACAATGCATACCATTCTGCTGCTTCCTGTCAAGACAGTCTCAGCTCTCACCCTCCTCACCCATGCACCCTAAAGATGATGACTTTTGTGAGAAATCAGCCCTCATTCACCAGCCTCCTCAAAGAATGCTGCCTCTGGTTTTGCTTGGCTCTTCTTGGAGACCCTGGTTCTCCTGCTTCATCACAGAAGAGATTTCATTCCTCTAAATTCTTCATTCAGATCTTCAAAACTGAATAACCTATTTCTCCATCCTAATAAAATGGCCATTTACAGAGCACAGTCCATGTGCCAGGCATTAAGCCATTCATCTGAGGTAATTATCACTCTTTTGTCTTATGATTCCTTACAATTACATACAAAAAGTCACTGGCCAATGTAAATCACTATTTCTGACCAAAAGCAAACTCAGCTCCTCTGTTGACCCCTGGACCCTTACTGTCTGCAGAACACTGTTTATAAATAGTTCACATTAGTATGAGCTTTTCCAGAAGTCAATTCTGAAAAGCAGATTTAAGTACATGTAGTTGCTTTGCAGGGTGATGCCTAGGCAGCCCTAGTAGGCGGTGGTCAACAGAGTCAGTGTTACCAATGAACTATGCTGCAAGGAAAACTTGAGTGACACGGAAAACCCTGGAGCCAATGTAGGATGTTGTCTTCAGAGTTACACCATGTGGGACTTAAGGGAGCTGTTTTTTTTTTTTTTTTGTCTTTTTGTTTGGTTTCGTTTTCTCTCTTGTAGTGGTGGAGACTGAATCCATGGAATACTGACCTACCTTTTCAGGCCTGTTTCATTTGAAGAAGGTTGTTATTGAATTGCCTAGGCTGTCTTCAAACTTGTGCTCACCCTGCCCCAGTTGCCTGAATAGCTGGGATTCCCCATGTTTCTGGTGGAGCTGGAATTTTTGTGTAACAGTCCCCATTAGTCATGGGTGAAGAAGGGTGAAGGAGAACTAACAAGGCCCATAAAGGGATTTCTAGATGGTACTGAGATTCTGCTGGAGCCAAAGATGATTTATCTGGGATGGCATGAATCTCCTCACTTCTGCATGAAACTCCCTGTCCTTTATGCCTAGAGCTCCTCCTTAAGCTTTCAACATTTCTGTATTTAGGACTCTTCTGATTCCACTGTCCCTTGCTGTGGTGGCTGTGACCTTCTTACCAGTGTACCACCACTACCTGCCTGCTCAGCATCTCAGCCACCACCACTGTCTTGTTGGGTCTTAATTTATTTGTCAGGTTTTCATTGCATTTCATTTTCATTCTCAAAAGATGAGTGTGTGCAAGTCTCTCTTTTCCTAAAAGCAAAGACATCCCCTGATTTCACTTCTTCCGCCACTAGCCTCATATCTCACAAGACTGCCTCTTTCTTTTCTAGCCCACAGCCAACACGTCTCTTTCACCATCCTCCCCTGAAATCCTTCTTCCTTTTCCAATTGGCATTCTTCATATTACTTGGCTTTCTGCATGTTAATTATTTCTCTCTATTCCTAGACATCAAAAATGACTTTGACTTTCTTGAAACTCTCCTTGACCATGGATCAGGGTTCAATCCCTGGTTCCACATGCCTTGCTGGCCCTGCCCCCAGGGCATGCTGAACCAGTGACTGAGTCTGGGCTTGGTGGTTCACACCTGTAAACCCAGCACTGGGGAGGCTGAACACAGAAGGATCATCATGAGTTCAGTCTACATAGTGAGATCCTATACCAGATGCACAAAAGAAAAAAAAATTCACCTTGACCTCTTCATTTTTTTTTCCCCCCTGGGCTTCTTGGGATGCCTTTGTAAAATTGGTTACTTAGATTTGCATTCCTTCAGCTATACTTTATCAGCATTTTCTATAAATTTTCTTTCCTTAAGCTTTTTCTTTTCTCTCTACACAGCCTCTAGATACATTTCCCATTCATAAGGTCAGTAAGTTTTATTCCAGGGCCTTGAATATTCAGGGATATTCCATACCCCCCCCCCCGAAATCACTGTTGAGCTCAAGAGTGACAATAAACAGTATTATTCCTCCAACTTGCCCTTTTTTCTCCTCTTATATTTCAGTTAGGGTCACTATTTTCTTCTTAATTATCTTTAAAGAGCAAGCAAACTGCAAATCAGGTTTTGTATTCCAGTCCCCCCTCCCCCGACAGTTATTACCAACATGGATCTCACTGTGGTCGAGTGTGATTTCTGCTTATCCAACTTCTGTCAAGTCTTCTACTGTGATGGATTTATTTTCACCCTTCACATTTGCTATAATGGCCTTCTAATTTATCTTTGAGCTTCCACTTACAAAATAAATTTCAATTCTTTCTCCATCTTTTTAACGTAAATATGATCACACTACCACCTTGCTTTTTAAGTCTTCCATAGTACTTCATGGCCTTTGGTGAGTCCTGGCTTTCAAGAGGGGTTGTGAGTTCTCCTGGTATAGCTTCTCAGCCCACTGTCTCTTATCTCTTCATAGCTGCCCTGTCCGCTTTGTCACTGTAGGTCCTTTCCCACTGGAAGGACATGCTGTGGTACCCGATCTGCTATCCTTTGTTCCCAATTAGACACAAATTACTGTTAGTTTGAAAACCAAGTTGCTATTTGTTATTTCAGCTCTTTACAGGCTGTGGGAGGTCTGATGTTCATGGGCTTTGAGGTCACTTGGTGATACCAACTCATCTCAATTAATGAAATTGAGTCTGTTTCAAAAAGGATAAGGAAGAACGGCTGGGCACTTTTTTCAGAGATGTCTAATTTTGCTTCCTTTTATGCATTTGGTACAGGGTCTCACTACGCAGCTTGGACTCTAAGTTAGCCTCCTGTTTTTAGCTGCTCCAGCACTAGGATTATAGGTATGTGCCACTATGCCCCACGTTGGTCGCTGAATTAGCACACACATGTGTGCTGGGGATCAAACCCCAGTCCCTGTGCTTGCCTAAGCAGGAGCTTAGTCCTCTGAGCTACCTTGCCAGCCCCACAGTTTTGCATTTTAAGCTGTACTTGGAGTACAGCTGGTATTCAGGGTTCCTGAGGCCTAATGCAAAGCTTATAAAATTTTGGCCTTCACACCAACACTTAAATCACTTTGCAAGAAAAAATCATTATGCGCCATCACTTTCTGTAGAGTGCTTTTTTTTTCTCTTGGAGAACTCCTGTTTGGCTATACTTTGTCATTCTACTCTTAAATGTTATATATATATATATATATATATATATATATATATATATATATATATATTTTTTTTTTTTTTTTTTTTTTTTTTTAATATTTTTTGATGTAAAGTAAAATAAAATTAGAAGGATGAACTTTTCATTTCTTACAGCGAACTTACAAGATGGATGATCACAAAGATGTATCTTCAGAGACTCCTAAATGTCATCAGTTTACTGAGAGCGTGAGACATCTACTAGCTTTCACCAACATGACTTAACATTTCCAGCAGCTATTTTCTTAAGTAATTTTTTAAAAAATATATACTTCATTTATGTGTCAGGGAAATGCGCCATTTCATTTGATTAGTGTAAATCAAATTGCTACAAACTGCTCTGTGAACCAACACCACGCTGCTTCAGAAGTGCATTAAATAATAAATCAAGTGTATTGGAAATGCTGGGACTCATCTTCTCAGGAAGAACGGCTGGGTACTTTTTCCAGAGATGCAATAATTCTTTTACACTTCTGGAATCTCTTTAGTAAATTGCCCCTATTTAGTGAATTATCACGGCACTAAGTAGCCCAAAGGAATGAAAATATTAACAAGTACCCCAAAGTCATGCCCCTGAGGTGTGCTCTTTACTGTGAGTGCATTTAGGTGTGTGTCCTTGTCCTTCTGGAGATTTCCCACATCACTTTGGTCTACTTTTGACAAAGATTTGACCAGGAGCCAATACCTAGGCATTGGGTTATAGTTGTTGGAACAAAAGATTTCATAGTTAAGGACATAATGAGGTGATTACTAAAACAGCACAGTGCTGCATTGGAGGGTTGAAAACTACTTTTTGTGGCAAACACTGCACGGATATGCACGCACCTATTAAACTAATTCATCTTCTACAGCTTTTCCCATTTTGATAGAAAATGTATCAGCAGCCTACAAGAGTAAAACTGGCTCATTTTCACATTAAATGTGTTGCATCCACACGCTGTGAAGTGTGATTCTAAGTATTGCTCAGAAAAAAAGAATTACAATGTTTTAAAAAAACTTTGTCTGGTAGAAGGAGGCATATTTTGAATATGAAAATATCCCTGGATGGGCAACATAAAATAAGGGGTAGGGAGGACTTCTTGTAGAGTTAAAATGGTATAACCTGTTCCCTTCTACATACAATGATTATTTCTTTTTTATTGAAAATGCAAGTGCACCGAGATCTGCTTGGTATGACAGCAGGTGCTTTTTAATCTCTGGCCATCCACATATTAAACGATTACATTTTAGCAGCCGCGTAGAATGACACATTAGGTCACATGATTTTAGAAGCGTTTGCTTCATGCCTCATCAGTTGCAAGTGCAGATTGAATGGTCCTTTGAAAACACTTCCAAAAATACATCCACAAATGCGTGATCTGCTCCTATAACATCTGCTAATGCGCTCATGCGGCCGAGTGAACAGGAGGGGTGGGGGGCACCGTGGCAGAGCAGCACAGCCCGGAGAACTGCCTCCCTGATCTAGCCAACCTGGCTTTTTAGAGGCAAATTTCTTGACAGCCTGTCACAAGGAGAGCTGTGGTTGTTCAGTGAACAAAGAATAATGCTAACATTGTCGATGTTAAAAAGTCACAAACTTGAATCCCCACAGTTTCGGACAAAATGTAAACATCTTTTTAGGGACAATGAGATCTTGGGAAAAAATAGTAGCACATCAGACAAGCACAGTGACAACTGGAAGAAATTTAATCTAACTAAGGTATTACTTGTAACAAATTTAGAATTCATTTGAAAGTCATTATTTGTAAGCTTATTTTATTTCTAAAGATGAAACTTGTATTGTTTTACCTTTACAATCCATATCTTGCTCCTTTTGTTCTGCAAAAATTACCAGAAAGAGTTTATATCTTTTTTTTAGCTCAATAATTATTATTTTTATTTATGAAGTAAAGGAGACTGAAAATATGTTCCATTTTGATGTCAATTTGAGATGTACTTCTGTGTGAATGGTTAAGAATGGGTGACCCTTCCCAGCTATTTCTGCATTAACATGTTATTACTTCTAATTTTCAAAGAAAAGAAACCAGAAAATATCTACATTTTCGATGCAACTCAACAAAGTATGAAAGAGAGACCAGATAATTATTTTTTCAGGTGTTTTGTATCACTCATCTTCAGAATAAGGTGATCACAGCTTTATACAACAAAATCTGTAGAGTCAAGCTTCGTATCTGTGTAACACAGCCAGTAATCACCAGGGAAAAGGCCATTTAATACTGTCTTGTTTGTCTAGGATCCGAATGCTTCTGCCTGGCAGCTTGAAATGGAAAGTTTCATTTAAAAAATCAAATAAAGAGCTGTGACGTTTTACATGAATCAACAACTTCTGTGAGCTGTCCTGGTCCAGGCTTGCTGCTTGCTGGATTCTCTGTGAAGTGAGACAGACAACCTATTTCATTTCTCAGCTATATTTCTGTACCCTGGAGTTTTCTGAAATGTGTCATTGTATGGATAAATACAGCAATGAATTAAAGAGATTTCTCTATTAACAGAACTTTCTTGTTCTGAGACATGCACGAGGGATGGCTCAATGAGTAACTACAATGTTTTGTGAAGGAAAAAGAAATACACTCTGAAAGATGCTTGTGTTGTGACTGAGAAATTTTTTTTCTTTTTGGACAGAAAGTTTTAATAAGAGAAGACGAACCATAGAGAAGTTTTGTAATTTCTTCCAGTTGCATTGCTCACTGGTACTGGGACAAGACCTTTTGATTCCAGACTCCTACTTTTCCTACTCCTTCTATAGTGGTTGTACAGTGTGTGGTACAACTGAACACTTTGAGTGGCCTCTTGGCATTTCAGCTGCTTATTTTCTTTTTCCTCTTCTTCTTCCTCTCTCTCTCTTCATCCTCTTTCTTTTTGATTCCCCAAATTCTTTTCTCCTCAACTTAATCCAAATATACTACAGAATATTTGAGAGTCTTAGAACACAAAATATCTCTATTATGAAGCCATTATTCTGCTTTGAGAATTAACAATTGTAGAAAATTAAATTATCTACATTATAAATGTTCACAGATGTTTACACTATGCAAGGCAAACACTACCCAGCATCGGTAGATGGATTTAAACTAAGGCACTAAGGAACATTCTAGAAGTCACTAACCAGATAATACTACCACCAACAAAACAGCAGTGGAGCAATGCTTTCCTAAGCTTCTCATGTGCATCATGGGAGAGTGCCTTGTTTGTTGTGCAATCAAGCTCATACTTGGATGACTTAGGTGACTTCATTAGTGAGCAGTGTTTGAGGAGAAAAGAAATATGAAATGTACACATCTCACAGTCCTAATAGTTGTCTGTTGAGAAACTAATGTAACTCTCCTTATAGGCACATTGGATAGGTTCTTGCTGTGACACACACCATCCTAGGAGTTGAAGAATAACCAGGTTCTACAGGACATGTTTCTCTTTCTTTCCCAAGGAACACTCAGCCGGCCTAGTCAGGAGCTTGTACTACTTGGCCGGAATGGAGTGCTCAGCCAGAAACTCTTCCACATAACAACAGTTTAGGGCACTCTTCTGGCCAATTTATATTCTTACTCAGTTGAGAGAAAACACACCCTGAGGACTCTAAATGACTGGCTGACTAGCATTATCTTGCTTTCTATTTCCCTTCACCAAAATCAGAGAGAAACAAAAGACTGGAACTCCATGTAATTCCATCCAAATGTACCTCCCATAGCTCAGGTATGCTGACTTATTCCTAGCACTGCCCAGGGACTCCAGGAGACAATTAGTGGTTTATTGTTAAGCAGTAATACCATAACAGAGAATGCTTCCTTGGCTATTTGTACTTTGAAATACCATGTGATAGGCCTATAAGCATTTTATATGATGATTTGCAACACAAAACCATCTACTCTTCCCATAAACAACACCCCACAGACACACACAAAGAAAAAAATAACAATTAAGAAGAATGACTGTCTTGTGTCAACATCTTAGTTGTCTAATCTCAGAGGACATAATGATTACTCCTAAATATGTACAAGCTGTATGACATCTGTAAATAGTCAGCAAGTCAAGAAGAATTTACTTTCATATAAAACTAATGACCAGAGTAACTTTCTGTATGTATTTATGTAGGAACTAAAAAAAGGAAGGAATAGAAGAGAGAGAAGGGATAGAAAGATGGTAAGAGAAAAGAAGAAACCTTTTGTGGATGGCATGTCTAATGTTGTCAGGAATTTTTCAAACATTTTATATTGGTAATGTTAAAGTGCATGATTAGGTCGTAGTACAGTGCTTTATTTAAAGGATTTAAAGAAAAAGTTTATTTTAAATGACTGTCTGCCTCCCTGAATTGAATGGAGACTGTAGAGGCAATCTGATACTCGGTGGCAGAAACTGCAAAGAATTGGTCAGTTCTCTTAGACACAGAGCACATGGGCATAAATCCAACTTCATGACAAAATACAAACATAAATAGCTAGGCAATAATCATGTCTATGAAGAAATTTGGTCCCTTTCTCACAAGCCAGCAATGAGATAATGTGGATTTCTTAGCTGTACTGTGATGTTTGACAAGCATTCTTTTGCCCCATCTCTAGACAGGTAGCCAATATCTGGATCCATACATCATTCTAGAACTGTCTCTGAGGTAGACGACATAATCCAGTAACCAGTGACAGAAGCAAGGGAAAGCAGATGGATAAATTTAAGATCTTTTACAATGACTTGTTTTTATTACATGTCAGAAAAATAGGCTTTAATAAATAAATCCATAAAATACTTTGGATATTCATAAAATTTAGAGGAAGGTTTGACAAAAACATGAAACATTACATTAGAGGGATTAAAACTGTTGTTGGTAATAAAATCAAACTTACATGCATCTGTTTAATTATTTCATCAATTATAATTCATTCCTTTTGGTGAAAACTGACAGTGGCTGACAAGTGAAAACACATCCTAGATTCAGGGTGTATCAGCAATGTGGCTGAGTGTTCTTTTCAGTGGTACTTAGAAAAATAAAACCATGGCTTATATCCAGATGGCCCCCTAAAGCCTCATTTATAGGTGGGGAGTTGGGGTACTGACTGGATCATGAGGATGTGGCATTCATCAATGAATCATCCTGCTCATGAGTTCATAGGCAAATGAGATTTAGGACGTGAAACCTGATTGGAGGAGGCTGGTCGCTAGGGGCATTGCCTGGAAAGGTCCCTCCTCCCTGATCTCTGCTTCCTTCCTGCCAAGCCATGAGCCGGCAGCCCCTTCAGCCTGTTCCTCAGTCCTATTGCCCCGGCTTGGCACAAGCTTACTCTATCTACAACTTCTATAAACTATGAACTGGATAAACCTTCCCTCTGTTAAGTTGTGAATGTCCCGTGTTGCGTTCCAGTAAGAAGGAAGTAGCTCTGTGCGTGCATACATGCATGCATGCGGTTTTTGTATGATTTTTGGGGGGTTAAAATCTATCATTGTCTTCTTTGAATTTTATTCCTAAGCACTCAAGTTCCAATGTTGTTTTTGATCATGTCTATTATTTTAGCATGAAAAATTTGTAAAAGACATTGAAATTATATAATTAATTTATACATGAACAAAGTGGGAAAAACAGCCAACATACAAGCAGCGTCTTAGAAAGCACTGGTCCCATTGCATAAGACGCTGCCTTCTCAGACACTTCCCATGCAGTTATTGCGCAGATCTTGCCACCTCAACCCCCATTCTTTCCTGCGACAGCATTATCCACTACTCATGCTACCCTTCAGTTATCAAAAATATGTGAGAGGCTCTGAAGCTAATTGTTAGCCCCACGTTCTGAAACACTCAGCCAAGAGCAAGACTGGTTAGAGAATGAACCTTCCTAAGTCCATTTTCCTTTAAGTAGGAGAGCTACGAAGAGAGCCTTTATGAATGGATAAAATAGTAAAAGCAGAGGTTGAGACAAGTAAGCTGCATGATAGCGTGCACAGAAACACTAGAAAGGGGACCACATCTCCAATGTGGTCAATCAACTGTAGGGAGGACTTAGTGAGTATTTAATGATGGATGAATTCGAAGATAACCTTAAACTCTCATCATAGCTGGAGAAAACAATAATAGAAAACAGAATCAGTTCTGTGTGGTGAGCTATTAAATGTGTTTCCAGACACTGAATCTGAGGTAAAAATGAAGAGCAGTATTAAAAAATAATGAGCCTCTTGCATTTGCATAAAAGTTTATGCTGTATTTGGAAGACATTTTCTTATTTTAGTAGACTGTAAAAATTTAAGCACCACTAGTATTTTTTTACAAATAAGAAACTGAAAGTCAAATACATTGCATGAGTTAAAGATACACAGCTTATATATTGTGGAGCTAGGATTCTAACCCAAATGTCCTGGTTTCTACATCTAGAATACATTTGTTGACACTTGTTGTCAGGAAATGGGGTTAGAATGTGTACCCAAGAGTTTAGAATTTACTAGGTAGGAGGAAATTATGAAAACCAAACCACACAGTCCAGAAGGAATCCCAGAAGAGCAGATAGCTACAGGACTTAGTATAATTTGTTTGTCATGTTTCTTGGGTTGAACTGTTACATGTTGTTTTCCATTCTAGGCAAACAACTTTTAGAATGATGTGAAACTGTCTTTTTCTCATTTGATTTCCACATCATTTTCCTTTTGTGTCTGCCCTTTCTCATGATGATTTTCTTTTTCTTTCTAGAAGTCTTAGGGGACAAGGTAGTCAATTGGTCATGGCAATGGTCTGCTAGAAATCATGCCCAAATCTGCTTTCTGTCCTGCCTTTTTTGTATTGTAGGGAAGGGTCTACAGGGTATTTAGGGTTTTACTACTAGATCAGACTCATAGTGATCCACCTGTTTACAGCCTCCCAAGAGCTGAGATTACAGGCACTCACCACTACACTGTCTCAATTGCTATCTCAGCATGCCATGAGGGTGGGGCCAGCACAGCAGGCCTGGGGATCAAACTCCTGGCCCCTGTGCCTGCTTGCAGATGATTTAATCCACTGAGCTATTTGGCCGTCCCTGCATAGTGCTTCTGACTTTGCTCTTTTGCTGTGTCTTAGGCTGAACCAAGAACCTGTAAACTGCAATCTGTTCTCACTCCTAGCAATCCCATTAGCCCCTTCAACTTTGCTTTTAAGGATAAAACTGAACTCATCCAAATGATCTTAAAGTAAAGGTAACTTTGACTCTATGGAAGGAAGGAATCAGTCAAAGGAAGCAGCTTCTTGTCTAATTGAGTGTAACCTCTTAGTATCATCTCCTATTTTCAACATTCTTTTCTTGGGAATACCCAAGGAACAGTATTTCAAGTTAGCCTGAAAGCTTGTTTATTTTAAATGCATTATTTCATAAATCCAGGACAAACTGTACTATTTTCAGGAATATATTAAGACTCTCAGGAGTAACAGTTCAACATGTAACAGTTCAACCCAAGAAACATGACAAACAAATCAATGAATTAGTCTAATTTTAAAGGACACATTTTATATTATTAGGTAGAAATTGTATGGATTCATACCATGTATCTGTATTTGCAGAATAAGATAATATAGACAAAATAATGTAAATTGGGCTGGAAAGATAGCGCAGTGGTCTAAGCACTCACCTGTCAAGTGCAAGGACCTGAGTTTGATCCCTAGTACTACATGCAATGCCAGGCCCCAGAACAGGATGCAATGGCACACACCTGTTATCTCAGTGCTAGGGAGGCCAAGACAGGAGAATCACTATGATTCTGAGCTGTATTCAATAAATAAATAAATAAATAAATAAATAAATAAATGCAAATGAACTAATGAAGAAATAATAATTTATAACATGATACTGTTTACTTTAGAAGGTTCTCTGGAAGTTTATAGGAATGGTTAGGATGAAAGAATGCACTATCCCTGGGCAGTGAAAAATCAAATGTGATTTTTCACTGGAGAAGACTGAAAGGAAGCCAAGATGTAGGTAGACCTTGGAATGTTTACTATCATATAATGGGAGAATGAAGGTGGAGGAAAGTGAGGACACATGGTTTTCTGTTAACTTGATTCATTTATTTTCTCTATGCTATACTCTCTTTATCTGTGGTGAAAACTTAAAAAAAAAAGACAAAATTAGCCAATGATATGATTTTCCTTAAGTTAGCATTTTTTTCAGTTAATCAAAGAACGTATTTATAGATATCACTCCCATGAGAGTCTATGGTCTCTGTTTCCTGTTGCTGCACTGGAGCATTAAACTGAGTCATTTATAAAGTAAGTTAGCTCAGTGGATTAAAGCACCTGCAAGCAGGCACAGGGCCCTGAGGTTGGATTCCTGGGCCTGCCGTGCTGGCCGCGCCCCTGGGGAGATTGAGACCAGCCGTGGTGGCACGTGCCTGTAATCCCAGCAGGTGGGGGCTGTAAGCAGGCGGATCTCTCCGAGTCCGATCTAGTAGTGAGTCCCTGAACACTCTGTAGACCCTTCCCTAAAATACAGAAATAAATAAGTGAAGTAAATTTGTTTATCACTTGGTTTTGAAGGCTGGAAGTCCAGGATTTGTGGGCTGCAGCAAGCAAGGGCCTATGCTTGCACCTAGCATGGCAGAAATCTCTAGGAATGAGAGCTGCCAGTTCCCCTCTATCGGAGTTAGCTGCCAGTCTGCTGACTGTAAGGTTATTACAGCCAGGGTGGGGAATTGGAATGACAAAAGGAAAGTCTAGATGTCACCACTACTGAGGGAAGGACCCTGGTCATCAGGCCTGGCTTTCCCAGCCCCATACAGTACGCTTCAATTCCAGACAGACCACAGGAAATTTTCTCTCTGTTCTGTGGCTGTTGCTTGCAGAGGGAATTAGACCATATGCCCTCATCCTAGACGCACACAGAATGGGGAGGAAGACCTGCACATAGCTGCACCCTGGAAGGTGCCGTGAGCCCACATACCATCAGGGCAAGTTTCTTTTCATGTGCCTGGAAACCTTGGATCGGTTCCTCGGAAACTGGACTTGAGGAGGGTTCACCGTAGACCTACACGGGGGATTGTGCTCTGCTTTTCTGTGTCTGGGGAGACTGTGTTCAGAAAGCATTGTCTTCACACGTGGTTCCTTCAGGCTCATGAACACTGGAAAGCTGCACAGACACAGCAGCCAGCCAGCCTCAAATTTGAGCTAGGAATCTTTCAGATGTTCATTTCACTGATTTTGGAATAGACTGATGAATTGGTGATAGTTGGAGTTGTAGTGCTGTCCCATGAGTTACGTGGGGGTGTTTATTGGTTTTATACATGTATCTTTTTTTTTCTTGACCAATGACAGTGGCATCTAAGGATAATAGTCACCCTCCCTTCTCCCTGCAGGATGTATCCCAGGGCCCCAGTGGATGTCTGAAGCAAAAAATAGTAGTGAACCCAATATATATAATTTTTTCTACATATGTACACACACCTATGAGAAATGTTAATTTATTAATTAGGTACAAGAAGTCAACAACAATAACTAATAATAAGAGAAAAATCATAACGATGTGCTGTAATAAAAGTTATATGAATATGATCTCTCTCTTCAAAATGACCTGCTAGTAGCAGGCACCCCAAGAGGGCTGGTCTCAGGCCCTTGGTGTCATAGTCCATACAATAATGAAGAAAGCTATTGAGTGGACCAAGGGGTGAATCATATAGGCAGCATGAATGTGTTTGGAAAATCATAGATGGAGTGAACTTTAATTGTTCTACTCAGAATAATGTAAATTTATGTTGTGTGTGTTTATTTCAGGAATTTTGCTTTTACTATATTTGACAGTTGTCTATAGACAACTCTAATGGCAGAAAGGAAAAGCAAAGAAAAAGGGGGAACTACTCTAGTTTTTCTTTCTACTGGTGTTAGATGAGGAAAAAAGAAAAGAAACAAACCATGTAGTGTCAATCTTCAGTTATTCTTCTGGTGTAACAGAGAATCTCTATTTGATTTTTATTCTTCTCCATAAAAGAGGACAAAGAAAAAGAAAAAACATTCTTGAAAAGCATTGTTTAGGTTGGGTCAGTTTCTCCCAACTGAATTACGGGTGGTTATTCTAAAACAGGCACTAAATAACAACTGTACCCTGGATGAATAAACACAAGCACAAAGTGTGAGAAGATGGATAAAGAGGAATGAGGAAATTTATTGCTCTTCACTAGTGACAAACTAAGACTATGTTAAGTGTGTTGTGGTGGAAACTTACAATGATAGCTCTTTGAGTCTTGGCTATTCTGGGCAGCACCATTAAAAAGTTAACTAAAAATAAAGGATTTGAAATGCAAATAAGATAACCTGCTAATTCATAGTGTTTCAAAGGTTGAAACCACTAATGAGGTAGAATTCTACTGTTGCAATCTTACTGTTAAATTGTCAGGAATAAAGTCAGGA
The DNA here is from genome assembly GCA_004027165.1 of Ctenomys sociabilis. Classification (NCBI taxonomy): domain Eukaryota; kingdom Metazoa; phylum Chordata; class Mammalia; order Rodentia; family Ctenomyidae; genus Ctenomys; species Ctenomys sociabilis. Next base: position 32,428 of record PVKA01012561.1, on the reverse strand, counting down.
GAATATCGCGAGTGGGGCCAAATACCCCAGGTTTCCTGACTCCCCTTGTTTAGCCTGAACTGTCCAAGGTCTAAAAACACTTCAGTTCTTGGAAAACAAGGCAGATAATCATCCTATAATCCTACTTGTGTATTTTATTTAAGGTCACAGACTTGGTGAAATTACAGGTTGATTTGTAGATCTTGTTTGGAAGAGATGCAGATAAATTGCTGGGTACAAAAATATTCCTACAGATTATTGTTTTTAATGTATTATGTAGTTTTGTATTTACGTAAAAGTCTTGTTTTAACATTTTTTAAAAAATATGTGTGCATCCATTATTTTAAAAATGGTTTTTACTATTGTACTAGTTCTGTCATTAATAAGGTATAAATTAACAGTTAAAATTTTTAAAAAATATATCTATTGGCGTCACTGAAGAAAACCAGACTATCATAATGTCAGACCAATTCTTTTGGGCAATCATATTTTAGCAAAAAATACGTACATTTCTTTAAGTTTTAGTTTACCTATCTCCAAATATGAGGATAACATGCAATGTCTGTTAGGATCAAATTATACTTGCATTAATCACTCTTTCACTAGTACAAAATACCTGGCAGTTGAATTTGAAGGAGATATGGTTTATTTTGGTTCACAGTTTCAGTGGGTTCAGTTCATGGTCAGCTGGCTCCAAACCAAAAACAGCAGGATGGAGAGGTCCAGTGGAGGGAAGCTGCTTGCTTCCATGGCAGCAAGGAATCAGAGAGAAGGGAGAAGCTGGGCATGAGAACTGTAGTGGTCGATACATTGTGTCAACTTGGCTGGATCACCTCTGTGGTTTTCCACAGTGGGCTATGTGGCCCATCCTAGGGCATCAAGGGGCCCCTCCTAAGGCAGGGAAGGCCGCCCCAGTGTGACTCATCACAAAAGAGAGTATATCAAGGGGTTGAGGAAGGATTTCGCCTTCCACTTCCTCTGAGCAACTTCCATCTTCCATTTAGCTTGGATATCACCTCCTGGCTTCCAGCAAAGATTCTTCAGCCTCCAACTTGAATCCTTCAGCTTCTGGTTGCAGACTCTTTAGCTTCTGTTGAGGATTCCTTGGCCCTTCATCACAGCCCCATCAGCCAACTGATAGAGACTTGCATGAAACACTTCAGTGAGCTTAAGACTTTGGGGCTGAATCCTCTAGTCTTGGGTAGGCAGGGGCACTCTGCAAGTGTCCTCATCTAACCCTGTGGCTGACCTTAAGCCAATCTTGTAACTTCTTCTATATTTGTACATCTTGAGTTATATCTGTTCCTTGCATTATATCTGTTCCTCTAGTAAAACCCTGACTAATATAAGAAAACACCCTTTCAAGTTATACCCCTGATAGCCTAACCCTGGGCCCCCCCTTCTGAATGTGCAGCTTTGGGGGGACATTTTAGATCTTATCCATCATCATCATCATCATCGTCATTGTCATTGTCATCATCATCATCAAGCAAAATACCTTGTATCTTTTCAGATTATCTTTATGATTGGTTGTTACTGGTATCTACTCATGTCCAAATTTTCTTCCTTTGGAATTTTCAGGACCTGTGAGTAGGGAAGTATTTCTGATAACTTTTTTCAAATGTGTTCTCATGTTAAGAGTACACATGATTTGATTTCATCCATTATGATTCAGTACATAGTTTGCTGTCATTCTTATATCTTTTTTATTTTATCATTATTCAGAATATATCCTCATGTTATATTTGTGAGGAGAATTAATCAGTCCTAAATGTGTCACCTTATATTTGCTTTTGATGAATCTCATTATATTTAACTTAGACTAGCACTCAATTTTTTTAGCAGCACTCTAAGTTCCTCAAATTTCTTGGTTTCTGGGGCACTTGCCTCATAGCTCAGTTGTTTAAAGCGTCACTTGGGCAAATACATTCAGGCTCAGGGGACCATAGTTTGATCCCCAGCTGCACAAAATGCATCAGACCTGCCCTTAAGGCAGCCTGAACTAGCCAAAAAAAAAAAATTTCTTCTCCAATTTTTCTGTAAAAGGAGCTGAAAAGGCCTGAACTTCTTGGTTTCTGAGTATTTTCATTATGTTTCATGGAAAACAATATTTTTCTTTCTTTTTTTCTGTCTTTCTTTTTCTTGCATTAGTCCTTCATATCTTTTGTTTTCCATATTGGAGATTTATTATAAAATGTAAAACTCCTAAAAAGAAGACATCAGAATGACAAGGAACACTAACAATATAATATAGAAGGGAAGAAGTTGCTTTGTTTGGATAAATGCAAGCATAGACCTGTGTGATTTCAAGTTGCCTTATAGCTCCAAACCTTTAGTGTACCTAAATGTATGGCAGAAATAAGAATGGTACTCATTTATTGGCGCTTCTTTATTAAGTCAATGCAATAATAAAATATTTAGCAAAGTGATTGGCGCGTGGTAAGCATTTAATACATTTTAGACATATTCTTACAAAATGAATAATCAATATGAACTATGACAACAACATGTCTGACAATGAGAACTCATAAGGAAGGGATCAGATACTGATAGGTAAGTTAGGCCTTTTTGTCTTTCAGCTTCTCCAATTATACAACTGTTTTGATCAGGAAAAGGTGATTTCTGCATAGAACGAGCATCCGCAGCTGACTTGAAGAGCAGCACGGTGGAAAGAAGGTAGACTGGGACCTGTGACTATATCTCACATCTGATGAACGTCAAAGAATGGGAAGTGACTCAAAATCCAGGCAGACCTTGGTGATACCCCAAAGATGTAGAGGTGCATCCCTCTTTGAGGCTTTGCACCCACAAAAGTGAAGCAAAGGTTGGATCTCAAGGACACAAGAGACAGTGACTTGAATTGGCGTGCATTGTGGAGTGCTGACAGATTTTATTTTTATTATTCAACTCACACAGCACATTGGCAGATTAATCTAAGGAAGAAAGAAGCCAGTTTTAAAAAATATGATCCTCCAAATAAATAAAGGTAGACTTTAATTGACATAGACGAATGTTTTTCTTAAATACCTTAGTGTACTGTTTTAGCTCTAATGTGAAACTGGACGCACTCGCTGAATTTCACTTTTGCTTGGCTGAAGGCGCTCAACTATTTCTTGTGTACATTTACCATGAAAGTGTGAGGTAAGGGCACAGCGCAGGAAACGTTTCCTGTCCTTGAAAATGGAAGCTAGCACAGCAGAGACCATCTGTGCCCTCGATGCCTAAAATATTTCCTGTCTGGCCCTGTGGAGAAAATATTTAGATCTGTGAACACAAGTCCAACTATAAGTGATTTTTAGAACAAGTGTCAGCAAACATCTGAAAATGCTGAGTAAAAATTCTAGGTTTGGGGGGCTGAATGTTCTCTGTTGCAGCTGCTTTATCTCACCCTAGTAGGTTGCGATCAGCCACAGACTGTAGGGAGGAGGACGGATGTCACTGCATCGCAGAAAGATTTTCCTAGCAGAATGGAGCTCAACATAGCTGTGGGACACTGAGCTGACAGTGGCGGAAGACTGCTGCAAGATCACAACCTGGTCTATTTCCTTGATTTCCCATTACATTCTTGCCTTGACCTCCTAGTCTCTGAACTTTATTATTCCATTTTTTTTTTTCTTCCTTGCAACCTCAAAATCCCATGCTTATTACAAAGGCTAATGGTAATTCTTATGGTGAGCTTGTCGGTAGGCTTTCTGGTAATGAGCACCGGCACCAGGGCCTCCAAGCTTTTTGGATTTGCAGTAATGGGGGTCAGCTGCCAACAGGGTCTGGTCGTACTGGATGAGAATATCTTGGATCTCTTTCTGGGAAGCCTCATCAACATATTCCTGGTAATAATAGGCCACCGGGGCTTTGGGGATGGGCTGAAGGACAGCATAAGTCTGGGCAACACGACCACCACCCTTCCCACAGACACAGATGCCAACGCCAGCAAACTGCTCCTTGCCCCGCAGCAGAACAGGCTCTAGTAACTTGTTATTGCACTGTGCGCGGCTCGGTCATCTCCAGGGGATGCCTGTTCACCTTGATGAGGCCACTGCCCCGCTTGCAGTGTGCCATGGCTGTGGCTGTCTTCTTGTGGCTGAAGACTTGCATGGATTGCAGCGGACCTTTGGACGGCATGGTCGGTAGTACAGCCCGTAGAGCTCCTCACCGCATTGTGCCACAACTGGAAAAGGAAAGTTCGGGGTCACCCCTATTATGACACTTTTAACTTATTTTTTGCCTTCATTAAGTACCATGATTCAGTGCTTAAGAGGATTTTCAGACCTCGTGCTCATCTGTATTTGCATCATCTAGTAGACCACATCTTGTTTTTCTTACATATCTGCTTGAGATCTGAATCTCACTCTTTTTGGGGGGGATTGGGGGCAGGGTCTTCCTCTGTTGGCTGGCTTCAAGCTCATGGAGATCTTTGTGCTTCAGCCTCCCAAGTGCTTGGGATTACATGTGTCTGCCACTACATCTGGTTTAGTCCTTGCTTTTGATTGAAAATAATTACAGTCTAAGAGAAATCTTTATTTCCACCTAGAAATAAGATTAACACCTTCGAATGACCAAAGGTGTGGGAGTTCGATCAGGTTCAACTCCTCCTTTACTTTCTACTTAGAAGATTTTCTTTTTGAACCATTTTCTTGCATCCTAAGTATCTATACTGCAGGCCTCTTGAGCATTAAACATGTAGATGTATGCAAAGTATCCAGCATATTGTAGGCATCAGCCAGTATTTGTTTGATGATGGTGATGCAAAATCCTGATTGTTTTCATTGATTCCTGGAATGATTTCGCTTTTTAGGCTTCTCCATTCCATCTATTATGTGCACAAAAGTTAAATTTCTCTTTTTTTGATACCTTTAAAAAAACTGCCTCTTTATAGAGGCTGGGGAGATAGCTCAGTAGAATAAGTGCTTGCCTGACAAGCACAAGATACTGAGTTCAATCTGGTACCGAAAAAAAAAAAAAAAAAAAAAAAACAACAACAACAACAACAACAAAAAGCTCTCTTTACTTGCAAATATCTAAGGTCATTTCCAGTTATTCAGATGGAACCCAATATCCTGACAGGATTGGGAATAAGTTTACTCTGTCAGGGGTCATCCAGATTAATAAACTATTTGAGAAACAGAGGTGAAGGTTAACAGGGACTGTGCTCAGAAATTGATCCCCTTCACCTATTTTCTACACAGCATTCTTGTCTACACACAATACAGGTAACACAAGGGTCCCAGTGGGTCAATTCTGTCAGCATCTGTAAACTGTAACTTGGCTTCCTCTTTTGTACAAGGGATACTCAGAGTTTGTGTGGTTCTGAGCGCTTGTTATTTATCTTCTGCATGAGAAATGTTTGGAAGGCAGAGATAAAGACACAATTGTGCCACTAAAATATCTTGGAGACCCGTGAGACAGTGTTAACAGGGTCTTTTTGGAAGCAGATGCCGAGACAGTTAGGAGAGCAAAAGGTTTACACAATCAAATGCTTTGAAAGGTAAAGTGAGGAGGGAGAAAGGTTGGGTAGGAAAAGCTAACAAAATCTTTGTTAATCCCAGAGTGAATGACTGCCTACAAGAGGAGCCCCTCATTGGGCAGAAAGGGGCAGGCCTCTACTCCTGCAGAACTGGATCCCCAGGCTCTTCCTAGGAAACATAGTCTAGCTAGAAACTCAGGCAGATCCTAAAGAGAAAGCCGCTTGAGGCTGTCAACTTGTAGCACCGCATGGAGTTGAAGAAGTGAGTTGTTGAGGGGACTCCTGAATACTGTACTTCCTTAGCTGCCAACAGGACAGAAGGGCAAATTCCTTCTGAGACATATGTAAGTTAAAGGAGTTGAAGTACTGTATGCATGCTGAGAAAGGTATCATTGAGCCCAAGCCAACTGGAATCTCATCAGACTTGAAGAGTAAAAATCAAATATTTCAAGAGATGCTTTTCAGTGATTAACGTTTTGGAGATGCCATTTATGTGTTTGGTTTGACTTATGTTTAAATTATTGTTTTTACTTAAAACTTCTTATTCCATAATTGCAATTTTATGAATGAATGTCTGGAGTGCTTGATTTATACATTGCTCTCTATTAAAAATAGATCATTAGGTTATAAATTCATTAAAAATTTTCTCAAATGGGAATCTTATGAGTTACTATAATGCAGGCTATTAACCCATATGTTTTAAAAACCATGTTCATGCTCAGACTAATTAGGGCATAAAAAAGATAGACATAGATCTTTAGAATTTCTCAGGGTTTTTAATGTGCTAATACATTAGAATCTCAAATAGTGGAGGGGACATGGTAGATAGAGTATAAGGAACTTCCAGTGCTTCACAGAACTCAGAACCAAAACTAGTGTGGGGACTGGTTAAGTGAATGAACTCTATATTATATACACATGAAGTAGTGTAGTCAGTTTTTTCTGTACCTTGAAATATCAGAAAAAAGAATAATTTCTGCTTCCGTTGTTAGCTTTCCATACACATAACATTAGATAGACAAAGCCCAATTTCCCATTTTGTTGTTAAAGGAAATGTTCTTTCTAAAATAAATCTTATATTTTGAAGCCATCAGTTAATAGCACTAACTAGAGGCTAAAGGCAACTCTAATTATTTGCATCATCATCTGGAATTGGCTTTCCTTTTAATAGAGCCCATTTGCACTATAATAAAAAGCATGATCGGAACTGATTAAAGCTGGCTGGAGCAGTTTTCATTTAAGAATTTCTCTTCCTGTGTCAGCCAGTGTTTCTCTCTTAATGTTATTTTAATGCAATCGTTTTATGTTTGAAAATGAAGGCAATCATGTCAGTCCACGAGCTGGCAAAAGACAGTTATTGATTTTTACAAATCAGTCACCTTTAAAAATCCATAGAGGATGAATATTTATTATTTTGCAAGTACAAACCAACTTTGTAGAAAGAAGAATGGCTGCATGCAAAGGCAATGGATTTTAAAAGAATGGAAATGTGATAAATAGCTCTCCTTAATGTGCTCCTTACATTGTGTCATTGTAATAAACATCACTCATTGATTATTTCTCCCAAAGTAGCAGCAATTTTCATTAGCTTGCAATGTGCCAAACGCAAAAACTGACAAACTTTAAAAATGACATACTCTGGAACCACCTTTTGCTCCCTGAGTTATTGTAGCTCTAGGTAGCAATGAAAATGCATCTCACCTCACTAACAGGGGTGTTCTGGGAACCCTATGCAGACATCATTTTGGTAAATTGAATCATACCCTATTCATGGGGACAATGGTTTTGAACTGTGTTCCTCAGAGCCTTGAAGGGAGGACAGAAAATTCTCTTGAAGGTCACACTGGAGTTGGGTAGACAAATATAAGCCTAATGTATAGGAAGCTCATACAGGCCACTAATATCTTTCAACCCCTACTTCAACCCCAACTAGGAGAGGTAGATACTGCGTTAGGTTCCTATGGGATGATCCATTGAATATTTACACAAAATCAACCTTGAATGAAAAAATGTTAGGACAAAATTGTTAAAAAAAGGGAATCCTTCTGAAATAAATATTAATAACCAATTAAGTAAGAGTCTGTGCTTTTTTGCCTAGAACTAAATGTTCACATATCAGAATTCCTCAAATAAAAAATAACTTGCATATACTATAAATGTGATAACATATCCTTGGATAATAAGAGGCTCTTAATAAGATTTAAGCATTTTCTCCTTCCTCTCATTTTCTTTCATATTAATGTCACAAGGAAATGAGGAAGAAAAGGTGGTTCTAGAAAGTATGGAAAATGTTAAAGCATGGAAAAATATATTTAAAAAAAAAACTCAGCTGACCCATAGCAGCAGGGTGAACTGTTGTTAATCAATGGTGTTGACTTCCATGTTAGAAACGGGTGCAAAGTTTCCTCTAGTTTCGATCCTGAGTAACACTCTGTCCCCAGAGAAAAGCCATTCTTTCACTTCCTGATGGCTCCCGGTCATGTCCTACTAGAAAGACCGCCAATCTTGGCATTGAGCTCCCCAGAAATAATTAAATTGACAGAACAAATAAAGGTTAAAAGATCTTCAAAATGTGACTAGACATCCGAGCAGGTGGCACGTACTTTGACAGCAGCTTACAGACATGTTAGGGCAAATCACATCTAATTTAGTGGGAACCTGAATCCCAAATAGATGAAACAAATCCCTGATGCTGAGGTATTTAGAGTTCATTTCTTTTGAGCTGAAAGAGAAAGATGTGACTATTTCAGCCTTTCTGGGCCAGAAAGTCTTATTTGTAGGCCATACCATTAATTAATTCATCTGTAACTCTGGACATGAACAAATGGAGTTTTAGAAAGCAAAACCTTTTCAGATATATTTAAAAAGGTCTGTTCACCAGTACATTGAGTCCTTAATGATCTCAACCTCCCATATTCCAGAGCACAGCCATAGAAGTGTGTGTGTGTGTAGGCACCCTTGGCATTTGCAAAAATGATGTAAATTAAGAATGAATATTTTGTCCTGAAACTCCTCAGAGCTTCCAGTTGTCATTCCAGGTAAGAGATAAGCAAGCAACAGTTTTCTAGAAGCAGAATCTGCTTGCTTACAGTCAAGTCTGCTGCACTGGAACTGTGCTCACTATTAAATCAGTGTGCCAAGAACAATCATGGGTCACGCAGAAGGAAAGTACCATTAGATTCTGGCCAAGGAAGTTGAAGGTTGAAGGCAAAGCCACTTCCACCATGCAGAAGGTAAGAGCAGATGGCCAGGGGCAGGGGCTTCAGGTCCTGGTCCAGGGAGGTTCTAAAAGCTCACACACAACATCATGGCTCTAGTTCTGCAAGTGTGGTAGATTGTTCTAGGACAGCTTCCGCAGCCGCTGGTTCTCACTGGAGGAGAAGAAACAGTTTCAGTTGCTTCCTTGCATGTCTACATTACTTTCAAGAAGACACAGAGACCAAAATCAATTTATTTTTTGAAGAAGTGAAATAAATAGGTAGAAGGGCTGTAATTCTCAGTTTCCCCAGTCAGAGCTTGGAAAAGGAGAGGGCAATTCAGAGAAGTCATAGCTGAGTCCATAAAAATTCTTAAACTGATAATGGGAAATTAAAAAAATATATATATATTTTAAATTTCATTGACACACCTTGCCTGTAGCATCCTATGGAGTACAATAGGTGTATGCAGTGTCCAATGATCTGATCAGAGTAGGATATTTCTCACATAGGCATTTACTATTGTTTTGTGTTGGCTGATTCTTAAGATGATAATTAAGAGCTGCTACAGTTTGGATGGGGAATACCTCTCAAAGGTTCATGGGCTAAACACTTTCTCCCCAGCTTGACTTGCTACAAAGTTTCAGGGCTGAAAGGTAGCTGAGGGACAGGACGGCCACCCTGTTGGTCCTGACCATTGCTGGGTCAAGCCCAGGAGAAAAAGGACTAAGTGGAAAATGGACAGTTGTCATTGATTTGGCTTTGGTGGCTAACATCTAGTTGCCGCATGTTTTGCTTTTATGCCATGGGTGCCCCTTTGGAGATTTCTAGGTGACACCTTGCTGGGAACTCCCACCTGCAAGCGCCGAGATGAAGGTTCATCTCCCTCTCTGACTCCAGTCTCTGCTTTCAGGTATGGCCATCTGGCTGTGGGGCATTCTGCTCGAGGCACAGCCCTGTAGGTGGCGTCAGTGAGCACCCTCACGGAGTGAACTGGTGGTGCCAGGCAAAGAAACAGGCACCTCTGTCCGCTCCCTGCCCCTCAGACTTAAGGACATCCCCAAAGAGTCCTTCCCTCCTGACATTTCAACATCACTCGCTTCTTTCCCCACATTCTCCCCATGTTTTCCCTCCTCTCTCTTCCTCCTCTTCTCTTTTTCTTCTTCCTCCTTCACTTTCTCTTCTTTCTCCTCCTCCTTTTTCTTCCCTCTCTTCTGTGTCTCATTTTTCTTTGTGAATTAATGCTAAGTGTTAATGAGTGTTGTTCTGTGCCATGAATAACAATGCAGACTTGTCCTATAAAGTGATATTGAAGAGTTTAGAACTCATCCATTAAAACAAAAAGGTAAGGTTGACTGCTGTATATTACGTATTGCTTTCATATTAAAGAGGAATTTCTGCCACACCAAAGCCATAGGGATCACAATAACTGGCTTAGGTTTAATTTGCTGCCACTTATTGAATTTCTTTAAATCTTTTTTAACTCATCTAAACACAGGGATGTCCTCTGTGTAACAAGTCATATGTGTGTGCATTACTTGGGTCAAAGTAAGTACTGAACTAGTACTTATTATTAAGGTCAGCACTGCCAGTTCACTTAACGCCTTCTATGGACCCGAACTGCCTGTGCGGATGTGCATGACCGCTTGTCGCTCACTGTCTGCTTAAAATTTCTGAGAAATAAAAATAGGCAATTTCAATAGTGAGTTTTATAGTGTTTACAGCCTATTACTGAATTAAATATTCAACTTGAGTCAAAGTATCTCTTTAATATTTAGCCAGTGATGGAACCTAGTGTTTCTAAGCCATGTTTTAAAGAAGAAAAGCAAGCGCACGATTTTAGAAATCTACGAGGTGAGAAAATTATTCCTTCTAAAACCAAAACCCAGTAGTTTCACGGAGATCTGTGTCCCTTATTAGCGCAGCTGCTCTGGGGGCCTAGGAGCCCTTCCTGGGTGATTTGTGCCTTCTCCCAGGGTAATGGAGTCTCGCGTCCTGACACCTGGTGCCACCTGCGCTTGCACTGCCAAATGGCTGCGCAGCCTCCTTGACTTTCAATGAGAGGATAAAACAGTCGTGCGCAACTTGGAGAACGTATTATGGGGACGCAGTTGCAGGAGGAGGAATAAATTAACACTGTTCCTGCTTCATGCCCTTAGGTGAAAACAGACTTCAGCGATTTAAAATGTTGAACTTTAGGTCAGCTGGGCAATCAAATAAGCAGCTGAAAGGATCTGGAGGGAATTTGATGACAGATATTCCAGGCTCAATTGTCAGGAGGGTTTAGAAACTTTACCACAGGGCCAGGGTCGGGATGGTTTAATGTGATTATTCTTGATAACCCAAAGGATTTTTTAGCATATCGGGAAACAGTAAATAGAATTTAAAAATGAAAAATCTCCTTTCACTTGGTTTTTATTGAAATACATATCTTAGAAAATAGAAACTAGGTGCTAATGTTAAAATGTCTTTTTATGGAATATTTCTTATCTCTTTGGCTAAAATATTAATTGAAGTCAAGAGACAATGCATGGATAATAATAGAAAAATATACACATGAAATTTATGAGTCTTCTAAGCTCTTTGGCTTTCTTCTAAGGTAAAAGAAACATTTAAGTAGTGATTTCTCCAGCTTTAGCTCTCTACTATATTAATAAATACTTTTATGTCTCAATAAGAGAGACTGATTCTTGTTAAATATCATCTAGGATGGGTCCCCAAGATCAAATATTAATTCTGTCATTTAAGAGCTGGGTGACTTTCGTGCCTTACTTCCTCATAGGCAAAATGAAAAAATTCTGTTCTCTTCGTGAGGTTTGTAGGAGGATTCAAGGAGCAAATTCATGTTCCACAAATACCTTCTGCCTAAACTTTTTAAAAAATATTTTTAAAAAATCTACCTATCTATCTATCTAGATATCTATTTATTACATGGTCTCACTATGCAGCTCAGACTCATAGTGACCCTCTTGTCTCAGTCTCCTCAGGGTGGGATTACAGGGGTGCACCACCACGTCCAGGTTCAGGGACCAGTCTAGCATGCAGTACTGGGAATTGAACCTGCACCATTGTGCTTGCCTGGAAGGCACTTAGACTGCCAAGCTATTGCCCCAGCCCTCTGCCTGAACTTTTAAAAATGAACAAATCTATCTCTGCTTGATTCTTCTTTCTTGGAAATTTTGTGCCGATCTTGTTACTGTCATTCATTATTATTTTCTTTAAAATCTTTTCCGTTTTCTCCAAGTGTTTAGTATGATCCATCACAACTACATCAGTAATAATTACAGCTCTTTTATCACACACCTTTTGTTTTTGTCAACTCTTGTTTGGCTAGAACACAGTCCTGGATTCTTGACCTCCCATTGCACTGCCTTCATGATTTTCTGTCCCTTCCCATTTCTCACTTATGTCAGATTCATGTTATCTGAACAGCGCAGGTGATTTCCAATTGCATACGCTTTGCTCTGACTGGAAGGCAGAAACTGCCACTGTCCACTGAAAAACACATATTTGTGCTTGAAGATTCAGGTCAGCCATCTGCTGTTTCAAAATCCTGTCTCTATCTAACCTGCGGGGTGTTTTCTACCGCAGTTATAATGCTTCACAAACATCAGGCACCAGCGTTCCAGAGTTTTGTTGTGGTTTCAAACTTTGTTTTTTCTTCTTTTATGACTCTCTAGCTCTTTTTTTTCCCCTTTAAACCTGTCAGAATCATGGTGCAAATTAGTCAATAATTTCTTTGACATTACTGTCAGTATGTAAGCCCCGCCTGCAGCGCTGTCTTAGGGAGGAAAACCCTATCTCTACAGGCAGGACTTCGGGTTACTCATCGCCACTCTACACGATGGAACCTGATCAACCTGATTTCTCTGATTCTCCGTCTTTCTTAAAAAGGGAATCCTACTGCAAGCTATTCAACAGCATAATTTGGAAGACTAAGTGAGATTGTATTTTCACAATGTCATATTATGGTGCCTGATTGGCTATGCATACTCTATAAATTTTAGCTGAGGTTGATTGTGAAATAAAATTTAAACTGGCCAGATTCTTTGTACTGTACATGTACTCATACACACAAAATGCAAAATACACAATTGTTCAAGCAAGTATCACACATACTACCTAAATGCAAATGTTAAAGATGTTTAATAAATATTTGGTGTGGGAATGACTGTTGTCACGCATGACAGATTTTTAAAACAGAAGAGCATGCTTTTAAACATGATCTGTATAAATAAAGGGCTTATTTCTGCAAATCCCCCATTAATTCAACAAAGAAACATGAAGACACAAAGAAGACTGTAATTCTTTGAAACTCTAATGCCTTTTAGATCTGTTCCTTCATTCATTAGGCAATTATTGAATACCTATTGCACAACTAGCAGCAAATCCTTCACTAGGTAAGTTCTATGACAGCCTTTAGGTAAAAGAACAGAATTCTAACTAATCAATTCAAGTGTCTGAAGACAGTAGATTTTACCCCTTTTCCTCTTGAATACTCATCTCAGGTATAGGTGCCATGGTCAGTATACTAAGTTCAATTATGCAGAAGTAAGTGCTTTGATAGATTTAAAAAAAACATGCATAATAAAATTGTAGGGAATGTAGAGCTCTGAATATTCTTTTATGCTATTTCTACTAATTGATGGACTTGCATAAACAAGGGTACACATGTTTACCAAGAAATCTATGCTTCAAACTGACATCTTTTCCTTTTAAAAAGGAACCAATACTGATTTTGTTTTCTGTGTGGGCAAAATACTGATTTGTGCTATTTACATGTGTCTTAATAACTAAATCACTAGTTTTCCTTTCATTAGCTTGTTTCTACCGCCAATCTTTTTTTTTTTTCTTGAAAGATAAATCTATGTACTATTACAGCCAGAGGGGCATTTAGGATCCTGCTTTGCACCTGGGAATCCCATTTAATTACTGGAGCTGTCAAAATGTTTTATTGTAAACAGCTTTTCTGATAGATCTCTTTTCCCTCATCTGTGCTATCTTCCTCTGAAGATAGTCTACTTTCCAGACAAGCTTCAAGTGCAGGTGTCATAATTTAGAAGAATGAAGTTTTTATGTCTGAAAATACCCCATCCTTCTTCTTATGTCTGATTAAGAAATATTACGTGTTCATCTTTTTCTAGTTTATGTGAAGCATAAAACATTATCATATTAGAAAGATTTAAAACAATTAGATGAATAAACTTCCTAAACCACAAATAAAATATAGTTTTACTTAAAATAAAGATATTTTGGTATTGTGCAGTAGTAACTTTATTTTTTTATTTACTTCGAGACAAGGTCTCCCTATGTAGTTCAGGATGGCTTGGCTGGAGCTTACTATTTATTTAGTCCAGGCTCACTGTCTTAGGTACTTTTCTTTCTCATTGTGGGAACTAAATACCCGATGCCCAAAATGAAGGAAGGAAAGGTTTATTTAGCTCATGGTCTGTGGAGGTTTCAGTCCATCCCCTGCTGGCTCCACAGAAGTGTGGCACAGAGCAAAGGGCAGCAGTTCATGGCAGTGGAAAATAGCAAGACAGCAAGAGCAGAAAGGGAGGAGCAGCAGATTTGAGCCTCTCTCAGGCTGTCTGCCCCAAGGCAGGTGTAGCTCTCACACCCACGACCCCAGCACTGGACCATTCATTAGTCACAACCTCTAGAAGTCTGCCACCCTATGACTGCATGAGGCTTTGGGGGGACAACTAGTCAAACTGTGACACTGGCCTTGAACTCATGGCAATCCACTGGCCCCAGCTTCTTGTGTGCTGGGATTACAGCGGGACACCACCATGCAGGCTACACTATCTATTTAAAGTGCAACTCTAACATAAAAATGCACTCAGAATATAGTCTACATTTTACAAAATATTAGAACTCAATCAGCTGGACTGAATCCCCCCTGAAAAATAAAACCCTTCAGGAATCAAAACAAGCTTTTGAGCTATACAAATGTCTTTCAGAAAACATAGCTCAAGATATTTTTTGTCTTCTTGGCCTCGATTAAGCCTAACATTCCAAATATATTAGATTCATTTTTAATTTTTGCAGTACTTAGTTGAATTCTAGGGCCTGCCATACCTTGGACTATCAAGAGCATTATGAATAATGCTCTTTTCTTTTCTATACAGAGAAGCAGGGTACCGAATTATGTGAGGTCAACTCTCAGTTCTGGAAAGCTTTCACGTAAGGACAAAAGTGGCTGGTTAGGCAGAGAAATACAGTGAAGACTACATTAGAATGTGAAAGATTATCAGTAGCTAATGGCCATAATTAGAAAAGAATAACTAACACATTCATTTAAATTAGGCTCCTACCTAAAGACTGATTGTGATAGATAATCTTATATCCTGGTGTGCTGTAGCTGTCATGTGAAAATATGGACAAATCTAACAGTTGCTATGAAATATATATATAAAGGTCAACAGATGACCACCTCATTAATACATAGGATAACCGATAAACTAAAGCTACAACATACTTGATATATTGTAGTTCCAAACAGAGCTCTATATCCAATTTTAAGGAATAGAGTGATTAGTAGCTCTCTGCTAAGCAGCCAAATTGCACTAAATTCCCACATGAACACAGGCATTGGGTTCTATGCTGTTTATGCAGAGAAAGCAGAATGATCACTTATGTATGTGGACTAATATTTAGGTCTCCATTAACTGATCACACAATAGAATCGCCTAGGTCCTAGGAACTTAAAAAAAAAAAAAAACCCTTTCCACACTCCATTCTAATTTAATTTGTCAGTACAAAAGCCTGGGCATGAGTTCTATTTCAAATACCTCATGTGAATTCAATCAGAGGTCAATGTTCAGAGTCTCTGATGTGAGCTGTAGAAATCTAGTACTGGCAAGCCAGTTTATAGGGTGCCCCATTAAATCTGAATTTCTGATAAATAGGGAAAACAGTTTTAGCATGAGTATATCCCAAATATTATATGGTACATACAATACAGAAAAGTAACTCTCTATTTTCCCAGCATTTAAGTTGAGTGAGAGTCTTCTGTGTACTAAGGTACAAGGAAATACTTATTTTTGAATTCTGGTAGAATGAAAAGGCTTAGCATTTCTCTCAATGGTAAAAGAATATCACTGGGCTTCAACAAATAAGCTATGAAATCAGGTGAGTATCACAGCCATATTAAGAATGAAGCTTTCAGAGTGAGGCAAACTATAATATTTATTTTGTTTTTTTTCTGTGCCAGAGTCATAGGAAATCAAAAGTTGAAATCTTAAGAGATTTCGAAAAAAGCTGATCAAAGACATTAAAATGCAAAGCTGATTGATGTTCCAAATTCAAACTTTGTTTTTGATCGACTACTCATTCTTGCCAGGTCTCTGAATAAATCATGTGGAAAGTAAGGCAAAACATACACTTTGAGCTACAATGTGCTAGTCTGAACTGTGTGTGTGTGTGTGTGTGTGTGTGTGTGTGTGTGTGCCCACAGTGAACAAATTTGCATTCTGACCATTAACTGTGGTTGCCTGATTGACTCTGGAACCACCCACTGCTGCGTCACACTTCTGGGTGTGAATGGGTAGGTTATGGAGGTGTGGCCTCTTTCCTGGCCTTCACGAACTGAAAGGCACTTCTTTGCCATGCCATTCAGCTATGATGCATCTGTTTTGGAGAAGACAGGATGGAAACATCCAAAACTCTGAGCCAAATGGACCATTTTTTCCTTGACATTGTGAGCATCATGTATCTGGTTTCAGAAACAAGAAGGCTGATGCTGGGATTTTTGCCCAGGTGTGGTCATCACAAATACGTACATCCCAAACAGAACCTTTTGCATCCTCCCATTTGAAAAGGTCCTCTAAGATCTAATCATTTTGATGCCTGGCCTTGTTCAACTTGGTCAACAAGTCAGAAAGAAGACGCCTGGAGCTTCAGCACTTTTCTTAGGAAAGAAGTGATCTAAGGGACACTGAGGTCTCTGGGACACAGGAGAAAGTCACCTTAGGGTGAGTTCTGTGAAGGGAGAGTTTGCATTGTTTGACAGTTCCTTTCTGTTTTCTCCAGTTAAGTTTTTTAAAGTCAGTTTATGTGGTGGATTGCTAACTGGTGGTCAGTTTGTTACACCCAGCTGGATTGAACTAGTGTGGTGCTGGTATGGGAGGCCACCTGAGGACTGTTGCCAGCTCATGAAGCAATGGAGAAGCTATGGAGAGGCTGTTAGGAGTGCTGTTTGGAGAAGCTGTTGGAGCTGTTGGAAGCTGTTGGTTCTCTTGGGCTGTTTTGCTGGAGGACCTTGTCATGCTGATGAGAACTCAGATTTTCTCATTGCAGAAGGAGCTTGGGACCTTTGTTATTACTGAGAATGGCTATGGTTCATTTTAGGGGAGCTCCAGTCCTCATCTCGAGCATCCTTTCCTGGTTCCAGATTGGAAGGTGGTGCAATGCTCAGCCTCATGGACAATCTTGTCATATTGGCTTTCCTGATGAGAAGACAACGTTCTTCATCTCTGGAGGAGCTCAGGACCTCACTGTTGCTGAAGATGACTGTGGTATTTTTTGGGGGAGCTTTGGTGCTTCCTTGGGCATTGCTCCCTAGCTCCAGTGCAGATCTCTCAGCCTGCTAGCGCAGGTCCTTCATCCTGCTGGCATAGACTTTTTAGCTTCCACCACTGATGTTTTTGGGACCTTTCTATCACAGATCCATGAAGAAGGGCTGCACAAGACATGGCTGTGGGCTCTAGGACTCCAGTTGGACTTGTAGGAGGCACTGTTATGAGCTCTAGGTTTTCAGCTAGACTCATGCAGGATATTGAGATCCAGGCCATCAGCTGGACTCTTGTCTTTAGTGTGTGAACCCATTTCTTGTACTCTTTGTATATGATTCTTTGAGTGATTATAAAATAAGGTTATAGGATATGTCCTGTATTTTACTGTTCCCCTTGTAAAACTCCCAAACCACCACAGCCTGCTTCAATAGGTTCTTTTTCTTTAACACATAAAAAATAAAAACTGATAATACTCTCTTTACTTCCTCATTTTATTTTATGTTTTTCAGTTTGCAGTCTGAGTACACAATCAAAAACTGGATTTTAAATGGATTTCTTTGATCATTATATTTCCGAGATTTTTCTTTCAACAGTAGTTCATATGACAAGAGGGCTTTTTTTTTTTTTTTTTTTTTTTTTTTTTTTTTTTTTTTTTTTTTTTTTTTTTTTTTTTTTTTTTTTTTTTTTTTTTTTTTTTTTCCATTACCGAGGCATTCTCTGCTTCTGAGCAAACCTGATTCTTGGAGCCAAAGTGTTCCAGACAGGGCTCTTCCAGTTTCCTGGCATATCTTTGAGAATAAGGTAATTCTGTTGAATTCTGCTTCTATTTCCACCCAGCTTTGTGACTCATACCTCATACTGTGCGTTAGTGTCCCCATCCCTCTTTATTTGTTCAGTAGTTAACTCTGCCACAGTCCATATTTCTGAAATCCACATTTACGATAGAAGATTTAGTCTGTGGTCCCAGAGGACCTGCTCAGGAAGGGAGAGGTATATTTCTTTCACATACACTGCGCAGAAGGATCCTGTGTGTTCTATGGGTGTGCGGGAACTCATATTTGGTCATTTGTTTTGATTTCACTTCAAGTCTCCTACACACAAAATTCTGAAGATCATGATTTATATAATGAATAAATTAGAAGCACATGGTTGGGATAATTTAGACTGGCTGAAGAAAACATACTGGTATCCCCCAAGGAGAATCTAGCTTTGCTGTACTGATCAAATATGGTAAAATAGCCCAGAGCACAACAAAGAACAAGAGAAGTTAGGACAACCAACCAGGTAGTAACCTTCCACGTTGGACACTGTAATTCCAAAACCCAAACAGAAAAAAACAAAGCACAAATATAAACTTGTACAATTCAGCCATCTTTATTTCATAGTGAGAGTCACCTCATTATTGGGAAATTTGTGTTTCTTCTGTTTTCCGTGTACTCCAGTTACAGCAGTGCTGGCAGGTGAAGCTTACTCTAAAACAATGGTTCTTACTCCACGGTTTATGAAACTCATAGAATCACCTGGAAGTTTATGAGCAATAAACTTTCTTGGGTCCATCCCAGACCTACTGACCAGAACCTTTGGGGACGGAGCCCAGCAGCCTGCTTTGCTAAGGCCTTGGGCTGATTCCTATTTACACTAAGACTTAATAATCCCTTCCAGTATGAGTCCCCGGGCCTAGGTTTTGATGGCACTGGGTCTTAATTCTGCCATTCTCTTTCCTCCTATCTCCACTGATCCCAGGGTGAGAAATGTGAGCAACAAGAACAAAAGACACATGTACAATTAGCACCTGGGTCTCGCATTTGTCTGGCATTGTCAATTGCAGGTCCTCTTTCTATTGCCCCAAGATAGAAGCCACAAGACCATAGAGGAGTGGCCAAGCTCTTCTTATAGGCAGCAGCCTAAAATCTCTCACTACTCCCACTGGAGAAAAATCTCCTCAAATATTTACCCCTACTAGCTTACAACATTGAGAATAATTTTATCATTGTCCTGACAAATATCCTCAGTTTTGACTAATACTAGAGTCACATTTCTCACTCTTGAGTGACTGGATAGGGAAAAGCCAAGACTTTCCTCTCAAAGCAACTATTCTCTGGCTTTGGTTTGGATAGGAAGGCATGGGGTCACTTGAAACACATATATTCTTCCACAAGAGGTTCTAATGCAGGCAATCTCAAGTACTGCACATATCCCACGAGTCAACATTTTACTAAGAGATTCCTACTGCTTCTATAAGAATTTTATAGGCAATCACTGCTTTATAAAAGTGGATGGACAGCACTTTTAGCCTGTATATTATAATCCTTTCTCAGGTTTCTTAGGTAAGATTTTAAAGCCTGCTCTCATGAAAAACTATAGACATATGCTTATATTGATAACATACCAATATATTGGAATGATTTGTTCCCTCATGTACCCGCATTTCAAGACAGAGACAGCAAAGTCTCTGCTTTGAGTGTGATGCTTGTTTGATCTAAACAGGTCCTAAAAGAAATTTAAGAATATATATGTGAAGCCACATAGAACGTGCAGGGTTAATCCCATGAGTGAAATCAGATACTGTGGAATAAACTGCCAAGAAAATCTGTGTGAAAATATCTATTTTTTTTTTCTTAGTAAGAGTTAAGCTTTTGGATTTTTTTTTCTCAGCTGCTGTGGAGTCTCAACTGCTTCTAAGGTGGTGATCTAAATACTGGATCATGTACTTGGAAAAACCTGTAGTGCACCTTCCGTAGCACACTGCCAGGTAAGTGCTGGGAATGACTGTCTGGAAGAAAGACTTTGGGCAGTTGCACAGGACTATAAAATCAACCGGTAACTCTCTTGATTGAGGAGTGGGGCCAACCCCCGGGATGATACATTTTCATCCTGTAATGGTAAAGAATAGGGACACCCTCTAAGGGATTTCTTTCTGGGCTGAAACTGGCTTAAGAGAGAGAGAGGAATGTGAATGTAGTAGTTCTGTTTCCCACATGGGAGAAAAACTTCGCTGGCCACAGACCCTGAGCTTTAGGCAGCTGCTTGGTAAACATGTACCAGTGACCAGGAAAGATTTCTAGAAAAGCTGAGTTGTTGTTCATACCTTCGAAGAAATCAACACTCTTTTGGTACCAGGATGTGAAACTTAGCTTCCTTTTTATAATATATGTGATGTAAGTAGATTTTAACCTTAAGAGCACCATCTTTTTGCACATAACATCTGCAACACCCTAAGTAAACCAAAGCAGATTGTTTCAAATATTAGATTTTTCTAGATAGAGGTACAATTAGGATTAATTCTATGCTTTTTATCCAATTATGTCCATTTTGTAGGCAAGTTACCTACTTGGAATTTTTTTCACTCTTTTCCTTTTTGTGTGTGGTACTGGGGATTGACCCAGGGTCTTCACACTGACTTTATTTCTAGTCCACTTTTTTATTCTTTATGTTTTTTTAGGCAAGCTCCTCCTAAGTTATTAAACTGTCTCACTGGACTCAAATTACAGTCCTCCTACCGCAGCTGCTTCGAGTGCTGAAATTATAGGCATATGCCACTACACCCTAATTTATGTTTTTCTTCCTAATTTGTGTTGTAACAGTTGTTAAATTGGTATATGATATGACATTGTTATAATTTCATTTTGATACTCTAAGATTTTTGTCACATAGGTCATAGATAAGTATATACTAACTTGCAACGTTCATTCTAATGAAAATGATCACTGAGTTACTAACACCTTCCACGGTAAGGAAGTGGATGTAGTATGCATCACCCAAACACCCACCCCTATGGTTGTTATTCATGTTCACATCTATGTTGAGTTTCTCTAAAGAGAAAGTCAAAAGCAGAAACCCAAGGAAAAACAAAAGTGGAAACCTTGACCATGCTTTTCTTAGTTGTCATTTATTGTTATCTTGACTTTTCTTCTTTCAAGCATGGTAGGGAAGGCAGACACCTTTGTTCCAAGGGGAGCTATGTGAGTGAGTGGTAAGGGCTGGAGGAAGCCCTTTTCCCTGGGGCTTCTAGAGTGAAACAAAATAGTGAAGTAAAAGTCCACAGATAGCAAGTGTGACGGTGCCTGGGGCAAGCTCCTCAGGCTGAGGCTGACTTAGGTTTTACCCCTGGTGCTGACAGTGACAGGTGGCACTTCTGGCACTGGCTTAAATCACAGCAGATAAGGATGGCTGTGCTCTGCATGCTGTCTGCTCTGTAAGTTCCATCGAATGACTTTGAATCACAAGTGAGTGTTCAACTTGAGTGGAAATTCTCAGCTAATGTTAGCTATCCCTCACTCATATGGCAGGGGGTTGATCAGGAGCTTATTATGCATTCTCTGGGAAATCTAAGACCATAAGTTTCTAGATAAGGAAATGACCAATTTAAGTCAAAAGACCAGTCCAAGGGCACACAGCTAATTTGACATAATATACTCACCTGTTGAAAAAATTCATAATGATTTGACACCAGATACGATTGATTGCCATAAGAATGCTTAAACAGGTGAAGCCAGTAATGCCTGCATAGAGTGCCTGCCTACCATGCACCCCATGTTCTCATTGCTCTCCCCATACATCACACTCTTCTTTATGAAGTCTCTTCTAGACTTCATTTTCTGAACCATCTTGGTCCTCCTCACAGTTTGTCTGCCTCCTCCTACTCAAAGGCACATGGCAGCACTGACTCAAGAACATCAAGGGGTCAGGCATCTATCCCTGATATCATTTAGCAAGTTTTGCTAGACAGTTTATGTTTTGATAGTTTAATTTAGTGTTCATGAAATAATGTCTGCATCAAAGTATTCAGTTTTGCAATACAAGGTTCAGAGATGCTAGGAGAGGGATTACGCATTTTTAGCTTCTGACTGTACCATTACTGGTGCCTGTGTCATTACCCCTTCTAAGCCCTTGCAGTCCTAGGTCACAACTGTCCCTTGTTCTGGACATGATGGCACTGTGAGTGGGCACCAGCCAATCTCATGAAGCTGTGATCTGCTGGTAGCTTCTCAGGACATTGCACTGAGTCCCCCTCTCTCATCACTGTCAAAAGGACACCTGTTGTCACAGATACGGGAGCCCTATAGAACCCTGCTTGGCACCCAACCATGAATCACTCAAAAGTAGGGCAAGCTTTTCATTGGTAGGAAGTGGACAATAATGAGAAACTGTCTATCCTTTTTTCTCCCTGCCCTCAGGAAAGATCATGCCCTGAAGTTTCTATGGCTTTCTAGGTGCCAGGCTATGTCTCAAGTCATCTGGCTGGCTCATTTGGACATCTTCTTGTTGCTATTTTCCCTTTCTGCTTCATCACCCAGGTATCCTGTGTCTGTTCTCTGCATTTGCAGTCCCCTAATAAAAATACCAGCATGAAGCCTGATTTCTAGGCAGCACAGGCGAGGTGGGTGTTCATTGGTTATCAACTATACATTCCTTTGCATTTCAAAATGCCATAATGCAAACTTCTTCAGTATAAGACTTGGTAGTTATCAGCTGTTTGACTGTATCTAATATATACAGAAATTTCAAGTCTAAATTTTGGATGTCAAGGACTTCCCTAAACTCAGTCTTAATAGTAGTAAAGCCCTATGTTGAACTACTTGCTTTTACATAATAGGGATCATATAAATTAGAGCAGAGAAAGGAAAAAAAAACAGCATTTAAGTGCTTAGTTTATAATCCCTATATTTTCCATCTAACACAGAAGCTTACTTGTAACTTGAGTTTACTTGTAATATTTATTTATTTATTTGATATACAGTCTTGCTATGCAACTTGACTCATAGGGATCCACCTGTCTCAGCCTCCCTAGTGCTGGGATTATAGATGTATAATCACTAAACCCAGTTTCGATGGGCAGCCTCAGAATGCTCCAGAATTCTGCCTGGTAAGTTACACGATACCTTAGAATGCCAAGCTATTTCCCCAGCCCGGGTGTACTTGTAACAAAAACAATATATTGACAGGTGGTAAATATAAAAATACATGGTAGTACTGCTGAAATAGCTTTAAGAAATTTACAACTTAACCAAATTAAGTTAGTTTCCTTTATTGGACAGCTACTAAAGAATCTTTCATATGTCCAAAGGCAACATTATAGGTTTGTGTGTATCCATGTATCAGTGTATCAATCAGTGTATTACATGTTGGGTTGTCAAGGTGAGCAAGGAAGAATCCGTGTGTCTGAAAATGAATATAAACTTGCAAATATGAGTAATGGTGTAAAGAGGAATTGTAAGATACATGAGAGTTTTAATACAATTTCATCAAAGACTGTGAATATTTAAAGAGAATAATGTATTTATTAATTAAAATTGATTACCAATCATTTTTCAGGATACCATTTGTTTTGGGGGAATTCCTGAGCTAGAGGTGGGTATAATTTTGTAACTGAAATTTAAACAATGTTCAAAGTTTTATTCATGAAGGTGATGTTAACCTCTGCCACATTTGAAATGAGAAGTTTTGAGCTCACTGGTCTTCAGTGACTTTTCTAGCTATATATTGTATGATTGAATAATTCTCACTAAATTATTTAGACATTGGAGTACATTGTTTGATATTTCTCCAGGACCCAACTGCTGTTTCTTGTCTCTTCGTTGCTAATCTAATTGATAATTACTCCTTTCATTTGAATAATACTATGCGAAATGGAAACCATGAAATCGACATTAGGAAATTCTGTTACTTATTTACAGTTCTTGCCAAGAGGGAGATTAAAGCTTTTTTGTTTCTCAGCCTAAAAATATGACATAATCCAATACAGGCATCCTCTACTTAGAGAAGAAGGTTCAATATCAAAAACAAGTTTGAAATGGAGAATTAATCCCTTTCTGGTGACCATTTAGGACAATAGTTATGCTGATTAATAAAAACTCTATTTAATATACTTAGAGTTCAAAGGACTTTCAAATACACAATTATTTTTAAAAATCAGTTAAAATTAATATAGATTTCTACTTTAAGTGTGATTTTCCAGCTAATCTGTATATGAATTTAATAAAAAATTGAGACTTCTGTTTTCTATTTGTCTTGTCTTTTAAAAAACTTTATGTGTGTTCTATATGTCTAGTCCATTTCAGGTAACAGGGAGTTAATGAGACAGTTTTGCTTGAGTGTGGTACTAGGAAGCTCTTGTCAGTTTTCTGTTCTATCCCACAGAACTGGTGCTATTTTGACTGAGCAATTACATGTAGTCTTTATTTTAACTTATTGGGAAAGAATAATAAGACACACTGGGGTGTGTTCAAATTAGCTTTTTGAACTGGGTCTTCCAGTTCAGTGAATTGAGCAAGGACTCCTACAAATTTTCTTCTCAGAGTTACACAAGATTTTCTCATCCATTTTTCATCATCAAGAAATGTCTTTTTAAATGTCTAGCAGTCATGTTTAATGGTAATATTCTAACAGCAGATCAATAGGCCACTCTACAAATTGGGGCTGCATGTATTTCTCACTGAATATTATGTGTCAGAGGACCTAGCAGTTAACCCTAGCTCTATCATATATGAATTTTGGAACATTTATCAATTTATCTAACCTCTGTTAGTTTTTCTGTGTATACATTTTCAAGGAAATAAAATGATCTGTTATCCATGTGTCATATGATCACTTTTAAGAATCAAATGAAACTATATATGTGAAAATGACAGAAGTATTAAAAGGAATTAAACGGATATAACACACTGTTCTTACTGACTTTTAAAAATTCATTTTCTAGGCTAATTAATACCTAGAAACTGACATGACTACTGGATACTATAAAACACATAAAACCTGTATAACTCTATGTTTCTAATTTATAGAAGCCAAGCACAAAACAGTTGAACAGTGTGTATTACAATCAAATATATCAACTACTGTCATGGTTTGTTTATATTTGTCCCCCTAAAGCCTTATGTAGTCATGGGGCAAACCTCTAGAGTTTGTGATTAGCTCATGATCCACTGGGAGTATGGGTATGAGTGCTACTGGGATTATGGGTGTGAGCGCTACTCCCAGCCTGGATTAGATAGCCTGAATGCAATTTAAGGGAGACAGACTTCTCTCTCTAGCTATTGTTGCTGCTACTTCAACATTTTTCTCTTGCTTTTTGCCACTGCCATGAACTGCCACCCTCTGCATGTGCTACTCTGCCTTGGAGTCAGCTGAGTATGGACTGAAACCTCCACTAACTGTGAGCTAAATAAACCTTTCCTTCCTTCATTTTGGATGTTGGGTATTTGTCTGAGCAGTGTGAGAAGAGTAACTGAGACAGAATTTGGTACCAGAGAAATAGGGTCACTGCTGTGACTGAATCTGACCATGTGTATTTCAAGCTTTTGGGAATGTGTTATGGGAAGAGATAGGAAAGGTTTGGAGATGTTGCTTACTTATGAAGAGCTGAAACAGCTTCAGCTGTTCTGTTTGGGAAATTTTGGTTAGAGCTTAGAAGACCAACGGCTGAGAGAAAGCCTGCCTATAAAGACCAGGCTAGGGAGGTTTCTGCTAGGAAAAAAGACCGCGTTGATTGTTGGACTCCAGATCATTTGTGTTTTGCATTTGCAGAAAAATTGTCTTTTGTTCATATCTAGAGACTTTGCCTGAGACTGAGATAAAGCATAGCGGGCCAATTAATCTTTCAAAAGAAATCTCAAAGCAGCCAAATATTGAGCGAGTGGCATGGATATTGTTGGGGGCTTTTAGTCAGATTTATATTACTAATCAAGAGCAAAGAGCCCAGCAGGATGATTTAAAATGTTGTGAGTTTGGCCAGAAAGGAAGATGCAATAAAGCTGTGGAATGCAAAGATTGAGCTGAGAGGATCTCCACTGCTGAGAAGGAACAAGAGAATGGAAAGGTCGGGTTGAGGGCATCACAGGAGCAGGCAGGTCTCCCTTTGCAGCCTCAAAATTGCAAAGGTCAGGGACTTTGCCTTGGGGAAAAAGCCGCTGAGCCCCATGTTCCAGAATGGCAGCAGTGGCCACACAAGCTTTCCTCAGAATCAGGGTCAGAGTGCTTAGTGATCCAGGCACTCAGAAACCTCTAGCCAAGAGAGAAGGAAGCCTGGCTACTGCTTGAGATGGCAGCAGACATTGGCATCATCCATATGGTATTGATTTTTGGTGTTTGCAGAATGCAGGAGTTCTGAGGATAGGAAGGCTTATACCCAGATGTCAGAAGAAGGCCTGGAGGCCAGGCAGTGTGCTCCTGGGAGGGCAGTGTGTAAAGCTGTGAATGAGAAGCCTATTTGGTGGAAACTCCAGAAATTTGGAAAATCCAGGAACATGAATCAACTAAGGGAAACTGCAGGAGGAAGCAAAGCTAGCATTAGAAGGAAGCCACGGGAATTACAACCAACAAAAATGCCATAGGAGTGGAGCCATATGGAGCTCACAATTTGCCCCAGATTGCTTCGGATGCTCTACAAGAAACTACAGGACTTAGTGCTTGCTCTTCTGGATTTTGGACTTGTGTTGGTCTCAATGCTTGGTAACCTGATGTGTGTACCTTCTGGAATGGTGATATTTATCTTGTGCAATGAATGTTGGATGTGGTTAACTTTTCATTCCTACAGGGGCTCACAGCTAAGAGTTTGCCTTGGAGATCTTGGAAGAGACTTGGGACTTGGACTTTTCAGCAATGCTGAAACTGTAGAATTTTGGCAGCTCTTAGAGATGGAATAAAATGTCTTGCACAAAAGGTTGTGCATCTTTGGGGGTCCAGAGGCAGAATGCTATGGTTTGTGTCTATTTCTCCCCACAAAGCCTCACGCAATCACATGACAGGGACTTCTAGAGTTTGAGATTAATTTGTGATCCACTGGGATTATGGGTTTTTGTTCTGCTGGGATTATGGGTGTGAGTCCTTCCCCTAGCCTGGGGCCGATGGCCTGAATGCAATTTAAGGGACACAGACTTGCTCTCTATAGCCATTGTTCCTGCTTCTCCTTTTGCTCTTGGTCTTTGCTACTGCCTTGAATTGCTGCCCTCTGTCATGTGCCAGTTGGCCTTGTCGGCCTTGGAGCCAGCTGAGTATGGACGGAAACCCCCATCAAATATAAGCTGAACAAACCTATTCTTCCTTCATTTTGGGTGCCGGGGTTTGTCCCAGCAATGAGAAAAGAGGAACTGAGACAGCTACTTAAAGAAGAAACAATCTACAACCAATGGAATAATTAGAGTTTCATAGCCTTATGCAGGGCAGTGAGAAATCAGTAGTGTTTGAGTAACTGAAAGGGATTTGACTAACTGGAGAGGAAACAGCAAGGAGAGAAAAAGAGAATACGTTCAGCAGGGGACCCAGCAGGAGCCGAGGGCTGAAATGTCAAAATGAATGAATCGCTGCTCCGATTACGTGGACAGATCCTATTTTTAAAAATTTAGAACTATCTCTTTCTTGGCTCTGGTACAAATTTCTACCCAAAGAAATAAATGGAGGAATCCAGGGCTAACAAAGCGCTAAGGAACACCTTGTTCTCAAACACCTAGTATCTGCTCTTTCTCTTGCTGCTTTCCATCCACTGAGCAGAGTGTGTGCCCTCATTGGCGACCTGTCAATTGCAGCCTGTCACCACACTAATTAGTACATCTATAGCTACAAAGGCAGTGCTCAAGATGAGAATCCAATTTTCTACATTTAGTCTCCAATATCCTATATTTATATTCTATAAATACAACCTACCAAATTTATAAAAGAAGGAAAAAATCTGTTCATTATTTGCAAATCAAATACAATATGGCATGGAATAGTTGGTTTGATCTATACAGCTCTAATTCTGTTTGGCTACAGCAACTCTGACGTAAAAGTAAAGGAAGCAAAGACTCGGGAAAATGAGACACTTAGAATGTTTTGTCATGATGTTTGGGATTCTCCAATAACTTGAAAAAATCATGTTTTTTAAGTGGCATGTGTCATGATATCTCAGATACCTTGAAAGAACATGCACGTGGCATGCTGGAGTACCCCTGACAAGAGCTTGTAGGCACCCATTTCTCCAGTGGAGGTGAGCTCTGTGATGGGCTCTTCTCACCCAGAAGCACTCAGCAACCCCTGTTAAGTCTCTCCACTGCAGGGGAATCTCAGAATGATGATTGGGATGCTGTTGAATCATTTTTGTGCCTGGAGGGGAAATTCAGCTACAACCGAGTTGCTTTCTATTAAGCAAAGATTTCATCTTGATGAATTTTGGCCGTCACAATCCTGTCATCCTAGCACTCATTTAGATGATCATTGAATAAAATTTTGGGTGCTGTCCATGATGTGCTAAATGCTTTCTGGGACCGATGACGCATCACATGTTTTTGGAAATTCTTTATTCAGGTCACTGTGTACTTGAAATATTATTTCATTTCTGACTTTGCCAAGGTATCTTGTTTCATTGTTTCTTACATTCTTAACTTTTCAGGCCCTAAATTTTGTTTAAAAATCCTGATTACACCAAGAGCGCAGCGAAGATCTACTGAGTTCTTTTCTGTGGACCTCATGTCATGTCAAATGTGACAGGAGGCAGGGGGAGTTGGTGCGGAAGTGAAGCAGTCAGGCGCTAGTAGCTGCCACCTATCATGCTGCCTGCCTTGCTCTTGCTGTTTGTACTGCTCCAGAGGGAGGGTGGGATTGCTGTCTGTCACCCAGTGATTCACGGCAGCTACTGCTGACTCATGGGTGGGACCTCTGCACTAGGTCCTCCATCAGAGTCATCTACAAGCTTTGAGGAGTGGATAGAGTGTTTCTCACCACAAAGAGTTGCTTTTGAATGTGGTAAATACAGATTTCCATGCCATGCTAGTAAACCATGAAATCTTTGCCAATTACAGAGGACCCTCATAATAAATCAGCCTCACAGAAAAGCACTGTTATAAGAAGGAAATTATTAATCCAACTTCACAAGTTATTTACCTGAACTGGAAATAAAGGTCAAGTCTCAGTCAAGCCATGTGCATTTCAGCAATTTCATTTCTTCATGCCTGTGCACATCCTGTTTTCATTGCCTGTAAGTTCTAGTTCTTATGCTTTACTTAAATGCTACATTCAGGGAAGTTCTTTTTTGCCCTCATCTCTAAAAGTAGGGAATAATGCTCTCCTCTGTCTTTCTTTCTGTTGTTGTTGTTCTTGCTATATATAGTCAAGGAACACACTTTCCTTGAAACATTAGTTGTTTGTCTTAGTGCTTGCTTCAACTCACTTCTAATCGCCGTTCAAACAAAGACGTCTTCGTTTCTTTAGTACCAGGACACTAGTACTTGTTTGTGAAATAAGCATTGTCATGGTCCCATGAAGTAGCTAACATGAATCGACAAGGGACTGAAGCTCAAATCCATTTGTCCATGTCTCAAGGACTGCCCCAGCTTTGAAAAGGTGAGAGTAACTGTGACTATTCATCCTATTCATGTTGATAACATCAATTTTTGAAAAAATAGATGTTAAGGGCAACCTTAAAATGGAAAGGTCCATTCATTCAGCTAGACATCAGCAAACATTTACTGATTAATCGCTATATTCCATAAAAGTGAGACAAAGAACACAGCTCCTGCTCTTTAGCAGACAAGAAGATAAATCTCTAGGATGTAGGGTGCTAAGTGTTGAGCACTGAGATGAGAGAGGCAACTTATCTACACTAGATGTGTCTGGAAGGGTTTTCCTAGGAGGTTATGTCAAATGTCCTTGAAAGACTAAGAGGACTTAACTGAGAAGAGGGTATAGAGAATATTCTAAATAAATGGATTGGGAAAGAAGCCAGTGCTTCCATGGACCTAGGAGTACTTTAATATAGCTGGATTTGTGGTTGTATAGACAAAATATGTGACAGAATACGGAAAAAAAGTTTTATCTGCTTACAAGCTAGTAATGGGAAAGTATAAGTGCTTATAAAAGAGCCTCTGGTCTGCAAAAGTGTTAACTGAGAGAATTCTGAGTGTCTATTCATACAAGCTCCCATAAGGCAATGCTGTCCAAGTCACAGAATCTGTGATAGAAGAGTTTGACATAACTTATGCTTTAAAAATTCAGGACAATTAAACTAATCTTATTTATTAAGATTCAAAAGTTTGATTATATTAAAATCCACAGGCAGATGTTATCAATTTGTTATGGTTTGTGTCTAGATGCCCCCCCCCGACAAGTTTGATGCAGTCATGAGGTGGGCTTCTAGAGTTTATGAGTGATTTATGGTCCAATGCTGGGATCATAGGTGTGAGCGCAGGTAACCGTGGGGCTGGCTATTTGGATACAATACAAAGGAGGGAAAGAGGCCTGCTCTCTGCTGCTGCTTCTTCCTTTTCTCTTGCTGCTTTTGCTCTTTTCTGCTGCCATGCAGTGCTGCCCTCTGCCATGAGCCATCAAGCCCTGGAGCCAGCTGAGTATGCACTGAAACCTCCATCAGCTGTGAGCTCAATACAACTTTCCTTACTTAATTCTGGGTGTCAGGTATTTTTGTCTCAGCAATGAGAGAAAAGTAACTAAGACACACATATTTAGGTGGATATTAGAAATAATAGTTTTCAATTTCCTTTATGTCTAGAAAATTATAATCAACTATTTTGGAGGAAAGTATTTTGGTAAGACAAATTATGTATTGTACTTCTTGCACCCTTTCTATTGATCAGATGTAGCTATAGTTTAAGAGGGTTTTCATATCATGGTTAAGTGATTGGATTTAGAATAAAATTAAAGTGTTCATAAGAAACTTCAATAGTAACTTTCTGGTCTAATCTGAATTCAAATTCAACTTTGTGTACTAAATGCTACATTTTTGCTAATTCCAATCTTTGTCTTTCAATTCCTAAATTAACATACATACTTCTAGAGGGTAGCTGTCATTTTATTAAATTCATGTAAGGAAACCCTGCTTCTCTGAAGAAAATGATGGACCCCCAAAATAGTCTGATTTCTGAGCAATACCCAAAGAGCAGACCACAGAATTTCTAAAGGACATGACTTTAAAAGGTATCCATGACCATAAATTGGTTCCAGCAGGGGGGCATACCTCTGCCTTATATTCACAAATAGAATGTTTCATTTTAAAGTACTAGAACTTTCAAGTCTCAAAATTCTATATGAAAAGTTTAATGAGAATTAAAAGAAAGCAAAATATATATATATGCACCAATTTACATCAAGTGAATTCAGGCATTTAAGAATCTTCTAGGGCAATCTCTGAGATAGGTTTCAGATGGTATACAGAGAAAAGCCAACCAAGTACAACTCTGTCTCCCCAAAGACACTTCAGTGTATAAGAGCTGGTGGATATCCCCCAAGCCAAATATCTCTTCATTATTGATGGAGAAGGCTGATCCACCAGAAACTCATTTTTCTGTAAACCTATCATCACCTTTTAAAAAAGACAAAAAGTAGAAGTTATGACTTTTATGAAAACAGGATGGCCACTTGCTTTCAATGTTCACTACAATGCTATTCAAAATTTTTTTACAGCATAAAGACCAAGCCAAAACCCAAAACAAGAATAGAACCCAAAACCTAAAAAAAAATCAGATGGGAGTTAGCAGATGTATGAGTACATGAAGTTTATTGTAAAATAGTTGCTTTGTGAATTAGCAACATGAAAAAGCACTGCAAGAAAGGCAAACTTGAAAAGGGGTGAATTATTCCAAATCTCACATTTCTAACTGGGTTAATCAAAGTTTTTAAAAAATGTTTTCTGGGGAAAATTCTGTGCATGTCTGGGTCTCAACGTATTTCCAAAATATTAATCCTCACAACACATCTGAGATCAGTGGACATCATTTCTGCTGCTGGTGAGGAGATACACCAAGCAGCCTAGGGCTATGAAGCTTGTCGCGGTGTGAACTAGGACTAAAATGGGACTCTTTACTTTCCGGAATTCTGATTTCCAATGCAGCAAACTTCACCCTTTCACTAGATACTCTGCAACTTAAGCAGTTCTCATGTCAGTTTGTGCCAACTGCTTAAATATCCTGTCCCCTGCTCAAGTGGTAAGAGTAGTTTATGCCTAGAGACCTGGTACATCCTCTCTTGTTTGAAGTTATAATGGTGATAAGAGTCCAAGAAATCGCTATTTATTTGAATATTTTAAATTAAAGCACTAATGTGCATTCTACAACAATAGTGAGTTATTCAAAGAAATTGTCGACCATATCCATTTACAGCTCAGCTTAATATTATGGCCCCACGATGTATACTTCATTTTTATACTTTTCTGCTGGATGGTTAAGACCTAGATAGAGCAAGACTTATATACCAACACATGAACTTTATATTTCCTATGTGGTCAGTGAAGTCCTCTCAGGGTTTATCTTGTAGTCCTGTACATTATTCTGTAGTTCCTTTGTCTGTGT